>RJWJ010012505.1:0-41895 GCA_004363605.1 Indri indri | reverse complement strand
AGTTGAAAAGTACAATACATGAAATAAAAAATTCACTTGAGCTCAACAACAGATTTGAATAGACAGAATAAAAAAGTAGCAACCTAGAAGATAAATGGATAGAGGTTATACAAATTGAAGAACAAAAAGAAGAAAAGAATGAAGAAAATTGAACAGAACGTGAGAGAAATATGGGACATTATTAAGCACATAAATATACCTGTAATAACAATACAAAAAGGAGAGGAGATGGAAAAAAAAAGAAAAAAATATTCTAAGACATAATCAATTAAACATCTCAAATTCGTTGAAAAACAATAATCTAGATATCCAGGAAACAATGAATTCCAAGTAAGATAAACACAGAGACCTATACAAAGACACATGATATCAAAAATAATGAAATGCTATAAAAAGGAGTAAACTTTGAAAGCAGTAAGAGACAATTGACCCTTCATTTGCAAGGGAACCCCAATAAGATTAGCAGAGCTGACTTCTTGGCAGAAATCATTGAGACCAGAAGCAATGGGATGATATATTCAAAGTGCTCAAAGAAACAATGTCAACTAAGAATCCTCTATTAGGCAAAGCTATTATTCAAAAAATTGAAGGTAAGAGGTAGTAAACAAGCAGTTGTGCTTTTTCTTGGCACTCCATTGGTTCCCCTGAAAGACCGTCCAGTACAAGAAAGCCAATCAATTGTGGAATTGATTCATTCCAAGATTGAAGATTTCCACAACTTCGAAGTTTTAATGGGAAAGACTCCACAGGAAGAAGTTGCAGAAAAGGACAAGAAGGAGCAAGATATCAGCAGAGATCAACCCCAGAGAGGCTTGTGGTCCAGTGAGAAGGATAGGTGGAGCAATTTTTTTCTCCCCCACTCACATCTCTGATGGACAGGGGGTTCCTGAGCTGCTGGAGAGACATTCTATGCACATGAGCCCAGAGGCTGTTGCCACCAGAGTGCTGGGAGCTTCTTGTGGACAGGGCACCAGGCTCCTAGCCCCTCTGTGGCACTTCCTGTGGCACAGACCTGAGCCAGAATTGCAGACACCATATTGCATCTCTACCTACCATGCACTTTTGTCCTCCCCAGGGGACTTTAACACCTCAGATTTCATTTTGCTCCTTCCCACACAGGCATTTTTAACTCCAGCCCAGACTGCAGGAGCCACAAGGGTCCAGTGGGTGCCAGGTAATCTGTGTGACTTCAGTGCCTGGACATTCTGGGTGAGAAACCTCCCCAAAGGAGGGACAGGCATGACCAGAGTGCTAGCTTTCCTCCATCCAGACTCTTTTTCTCCCTTTCCCCTCCCCAACCTGCAGCTACTGAGAGACAACTGAACCACCACACTGAGGCTTCCACAAAGAATGGGGCTCAAAACTTTCCTCTTGGGTCCTACAGTAGACTGATGGGTGCTTGGACTGTAAGCTTTCTGCCCATCAGCTCTCCCCGGTGCTGCTTGCCTGGTGACTCCATCAGAGTAGGGCATACCACAAGGCAGAGGGATATCAAACCTGCTTGGGCACCCCATGGGCACACTTCTCCCTAGCATGGTTAGGGATTAATCTTCAGGGACCCAGGGACAAACCTTAAAGCCAGATCCCATAACCCCAGGTCTTCATCATGTTGCCTGGGAACAGGGAGGGGAGATGTGTGAATTAGTCTCAAAAGGCAAATCAGTCCACATGGGCAGATCAGGAGGTAGACTGCAGTGTGTGTCCTAGCTGTGTCATGCTTGTAGGGCACCACTCTCCCAAAGAAGAGCCATACTCTCAGCTCAGACTTGGATCCTGGGCAGGAAAGTTCCCGGCCCACATCATAATCATGGGGGACCCCAGCTGGCTTGAGCTCCTGCCTGTTGGCAGATGCCAGGAGGGGAAACCAAGGAGCAGGGGAGGGCAGCAAAGAGCGAGGTCTGCCCCAGACTGCCAGAATGTGAATGTTGGACAGCCCCACCTACAAAAGCAGACATTCTGGTTGGGTAAGGACACTTTGGCCCCTCCCAGGTGGTTTGCCCAGAAGCTGGAAACAGACTTTTGACCCCTGTTGAAAGAGATACCTTTCCAGCTTTCATGGAGCCTGGGGCAAGGTCACCCAACCCAGCCCCACCCAGCCTCACCCCCTCACTCCATAGCAATGGATACAAACCAAAACGAGATACTGAAATGACAGGTAAAAAATTCTAAATATGGATTACAAGTAAGTTCAACAAAATACAAGTGAAAATGGAAAACCAGCACAGAGAAACCACAAAAAAATTTCATAAAATGAACAAAAAATGTAATGAAGAAATCAAATTATTTTTAAAAAATCAAATAGAACTTCTGAAAAATTTATTTGAGGAAATGCAAAACACAGTGGAAAGTCTTAATAGACTAGACCAGGCAGAAGAAAAAATCTCAGAGCTTGAAAACAACACCTTCAAATTAAACAAGACAGTCAAAGATCAAGAAAAGACAAATAAGAGGATGAACAAAGCATACAAGAAATATTCTGTCTAAAGGAGACACACTTCAGACTGAGAAGGAAAAGCAGACTGAAAATAAAAAGATGGAAAATATATATTATACAAACAGTAACCACTTATAAATTATAAAAAAGTAGAATTTCATGTTATATATATTTTACCACATTAAAAATAATACTAGCAAACTGAATCTGGCAACATATTAAAAGAATTACAGGAGGGAAAAAATGGAGGAGTTAAGGTAGCCTCCCAGATCCCTGCTTCCAGAGAAAGAGACGTAGATCTTGGTCTGCTACACACGATCAGATCGCTCTCCCACAAAACCAGCGAGGTGAATTGGTGGAGATTCAGTGGGGGACACAGAAATCAGGAAAAAGAATAAGGTGAATGGGAGATAGGAACACAAAACCTGGAAAGCACAGGACAGACAGCAGAGAGTGGAGCCTGAGATGGCTGTGCCAGCCTGGCCAGTAAGTGCACCAGGATAAGACCCTCACGAGACAGTCCAGCTTCCCCACTGACTTACAAGTCCACCGAGAGTCAGGGGCTTCTGTGAAGCGGATATAGAATTGGGTCAGGAAATGTGGGGCTCAGCAGAGAGGAGACACAAGCTGGAAGCATCTTGGACTCCCCAGAGCTCCGTGTCGGGACTGCACAGGACCCGGGGGAGCTGGTCTGGGCTACCTCTTGAGGGAGTCAGAAGTCAGGAAGCTGGTCTCTGGCACCCAGCGGATCCTGAACGGGGAGGTGATTACTGAGTAGAGGACTCTAACCTGGAAACTGCCACTCGCGATTGGGACTGCTCAGGGTGGGCCAGTAGAAGCAAGAGCTATTGCTGGGCTGATGTGAGATTGGGGGAGTGAGACATAAAGGAGACAGCGGAGCACCCTGGTGACTCGACTGACTCCCTAATCAGGTACCTCCCAACCCCTGAGCGGCTCCCTCTGGAGCCAGCACCCTGGGGGGTGGGCTAATGCCAGCTCGGGGCCCACAGCAGGTCACAGGTGCGGAACTGCTCCCTTCCCCCAGTCTGGGAGCTCTCGCTAAGAGCTCTGCCCTTCCAGGACCTAAAGTCAACTAGCCAGGCCCATTTCTTTGAGCGGTGAATTCTGAGTGACTCCTCAGTTGAGAGGGGCAGACGCCTATGGAAGCTGAAGGTGCTGGGGCATTGGGCAGTTTGGGAAGACACCCCCTCCCCCTGGCCAGCATCTTTTGCACGGCCTCTGAACTTGCAGCAGCAAGACATAAAGAGCCACTCCCCCTCTGTGACAAGCGCCAGTCACTGGGGCTTTGGCACTGACCAATAGTTGACAGCCCAATGACTGTCCTCGCCAGACCAGTTCAGGTCATCCAGTAGGATTGCATTTCCGCCTTCGGTCAGGAACCAACAGAGAAACCCGCAACTAGGGAATCAAAACCCTGGCAAGAGACCAAAACAAGTTCCCCAAGTAATCCCTCCCATCAAGAGAACCCTGGACAACATACTAGTGGCTCCCTCTAGCAGCAGATCAAGAGAAAATACACAGAAAAAAACAAAGTAACAGTGGATCCAGATGGGAAGGACCCAGCAAAAGATTTCTGGAAGTATGAAAAATCAAATGGAAAGCACACCCCCAAAGAGGAACACCAGCTCTCTAGCAATGAACACTAACCAGGTTCAGAATACTAAAATGACAGAAGAAGAATTCCAAGCATAGATTGTAAGTAAGCTCAATGGTATGCAAGGAAAAATGGATAACCATCACGAGGAAACAAAAAAAAAATCCAGGATTTGGAAGAAAAATTCACTAAAGAAATTGAAATATTAAAGAAAAATCAAACCAAACTCCTGGAAATAAAGGGCTTATTCAGGGAACTTCAAAACACTGTGGAAAGCCTCAAGAACAGGGTAGATCAAACAGAAGAAAGAATCTCAGAGATTGAAGACAGCTCTGTCCAAGTGAATAAGTCAGTCACAGAGACTGAGCAGAAAATAAAGAAAAAAGAAACAAGCTTACAAGAAATGTGGGATTATGTGAAAAAACCAAACCTGCATGTGATCGGTGTTCTGGAAAATGAACAAGAAAACATGAAAGGGCTGGATAACCTATTTGAAGATTTAATAGAGGAGAATTTCCCGGGCCTTGCTAAAAATCTAGATAGACAGATACAAGAAGCGCAGCGGACCCCAGGGAGATTCAATGCAAATAGAAAGACACCACATCATGTGGTTATCAGATTGACTAAAATATTGACTAAGGAGGCCCTACTGCGAGCTGTCAGGTGAAAGAAACAAGTAACATACAAAGGAAAGCCTATCAGAATAACTTCAGACTTTTCAACTGAAACCCTACAAGCAAGAAGAGCCTGGGGCCCCATTCTCACTCTTCTGAAACAGAATAATTCCCAACCTAGAATTCTGTACCCTGCAAAACTGAGTTTTATATATGAAGGAGAAATAAAGATGTTCTCAGATAAACAAAGTCTGTGGGAATTCACCAAGACAAGACCAGCTCTCCAAGAAGTACTCAAAGCTGAATTACACAAGGACCAGCACAATAAACACTCACGAATGTAAAACCACTCAAAAGCTAAAGATCAAAGGCTAGAATCCACAATGGCTCAAGAGAGAAAACAAAGTAACAAAAAGAAACTCAACAGTTTGATGAACAATTTACCCCACTTATCAGTTCTTTCGATAAATGTGAATGGCTTGAACTCACCTCTCAAGAGACACAGGCTGGCTGAATGGATAAAAAAATACAAGCCAGGTATCTGCTGTCTTCAGGAAATGCATCTAAAGTGCAAGGATGTATTTAGACTCAAGGTTAAGGGGCAGAAATCAATATTTCAAGCAAATGGAAGCCAAAAGAAGGCTGGTGTAGCAGTTTTGATCTCAGATAATGAAGTTTTTAAATCAACAAAAGTAATGAAAGACAAAGAGGGCCACTATATAATGGTGAAGGGTACAGTTCAACAAGAAGACATAACAATTCTAAATATGTATACACCCAACCTAGGTGCACCCAGATTCATAAAGCAAACTTTGCTTAACCTAAACAATTTGATGAACAGCAACACCATTATAGTCAGAGATTTCAACACCCCACTGACAGCATGGGACAGATCCTCCAAACAGAAAATTAACAAAGAAATTATGGACTTAAACAGAACCCTAGAACAAATGGGCCTGACTGACATTTACAGGATGTTCTACCCAAAACCACAGAATATACATTCTTCTCATCAGCTCATGGGACATTATCTAAGATTGACCATATTCTAGGACACAAAGAATGCCTTAAAGAAATTTAAAAAATAGAAATTGTACCATGCATCTTCTCAGATCACAGTGCAATAAAAATAGAAATCAACCCCAGCAGAAACTCTCATCTCTATACAAAGTCATGGAAATTAAACAACTCCCTGCTCAACGATTCCTTCATAAATGATGAAATAAAAATGGAAATCAAAACATTCTTTGAACTAAATGACAAAGGTGATACAAGTTACCAAAATCTGTGGGACACAGCCAAAGCAGTCCTGAGAGGAAAGTTTATCTCCATAATTGCTTATATCCAAAAGTCAAAACGATCACAAACAGACAACCTAATGAATTGACTCAAAGAACTGGAAAAAGAAGAACGCACCAACCCCAAACCCAGAAGAAGAAGGGAAATTATTAAGATCAAATCAGAGCTTACTGAAATTGGCAACAGGGAAACTATACGGAAGATTAATAAAACAAAAAGTCGGTTCTTTGAAAAATTAACCAAAATCGACATGCCCCTGGCTAAACTCACAAAAAACAGAAAAGAAAAAACTTTAATAAGCTCCATCAGGAAAAAAAAAGGAGAAGTTACAAATGATGCCGAGGAGATTCAAGATATAATTTATGAATATCATAAAAAACTTTATGCACACAAACTGGAAAACGTGGAGGAAATGGACAAATTCTTAGAAACACACAGACTCCCTAGGCTCAACCAGGAAGAAATAGAATTCCTGAACAGACCAATATCAAGGACTGAAATAGAAACAGCAATAAAAAACGTTCCAAAAAAGAAAAGTCCCAGACCAGACGGTTTCAAACCCGACTTTTACCACACCTACAAAGAAGAACTGGTGCCTATCCTGCAGAAATTATTCCACAACATTGAGAAGGATAGACTCCTCCCCAACACGTTTTATGAGGCCCATATAACTCTGATACCAAAACCAGGAAAGGATGCATCAAAAAAAGAAAACTACAGACCAATATCCCTTATGAATATAGATGCAAAAATTCTCAACAAAATTCTAGCTAACCAAATCCAGGTGCTTATTAAGAAAATAATCCACCATGACCAAGTGGGCTTCATTCCAGAGATGCAGGGATGGTTCAACATATGCAAATCTAGAAATGTAATTCAACACATAAACAGAAGCAAAAGCAAAAACCATATGATTCTCTCAACTGATGCAGAAAAAGCATTTGACAAAATTCGACACCCTTGTATGATAAGAATGCTTAACAAAATAGGCATAGACACGGCTTACCTAAAAATGATACAAGCCATTTATGACAAACCCACAGCCAACATCATACTGAATGGGGAAAAATTGAAAGCATTCCCACTTAGAACTGGAACCAGAAAAGGTTGCCCACTATCTCCACTTCTATTCAACATAGTGCTGGAAGTCCTGGCCACAGCAATCAGGCAAGAGAGTGGAATTAAAGGCATATGAATGGGAACAGAAGAAATCAAACTCTCACTATTTGCTGATGATATGATATTATATCTAGAAAACCCCAAGGATTCAACCAAGAGGCTACTGGAATTGATAAATGAATTCAGTAAAGTCTCAGGATATGAAATCAATACACACAAATCAGAGGCTTTCATATATGCCAAGAGCAGTCATACTGAGAACCAAATCAAAGACTCGATTCCCTTCACAATAGCAACAAAGAAAATAAAGTACCTAGGAATATATTTAACTAAAGAGGTAAAAGACCTCTACAAGGAGAACTATGAGACATTGAGGAAGGAAATAGCAGAAGACATAAACAGGTGGAAAACCATACCATGTTCATGGGTCGGCAGAATCAACATTGTTAAAATGTCTATACTACCCAAAGTGATCTACAGATGCAATGCAATCCCTATTAAAATACCAACATCATTCTTCACAGATGTAGAAAAATTAATTTTACGCTTCGTATGGAACCAGAGAAGACCCCGCATAGCAAAAACAATTCTAGGCAATAAAAACAAAATGGGAGGCATCAATTTACCAGACTTCAAACTCTGTTACAAAGCTGTAATATTAAAATCAGCATGGTACTGGCACAAAAACAGAGCCATTGACCAGGGGAACAGAACTGAGAACACAGATATAAAACCATCCTCATACAGCCATCCTAATCTTTGACAAAGCAGACAAAAACATACACTGGGGAAAAGCATCTTTATTCAATAAATGGTGCTGGGAAACTGGATAGCCACATGTAGAAGACTGAATCTGGATCCACACCTCTCATCTCTCACAAAAATCAACTCATGCTGGGTCACAGATCTAAACCTAAGGAGTGAAACTATTAGAATTCTAGAGGAAGAAGTTGGAAATGCTCTTCTAGACATTGGCCTAGGCAAAGAATTTATGAAGAAGACCCCAAAGGCAATCACAGCAGCAACAAAAATAAATAAATGGGACCCGATCAAATTAAAAAGCTTCTGCACAGCCAAAGAAACTGTTACAAGAGCAAACAGGCAACCCACAGAATGGGAGAAAATTTTCACATGCTACAAATCTGACAGAGGGCTGATAACCAGAATCTATTTAGAACTCAGAAAAATCAGCAAGAAAAAATCAAACAACCCTATCAAAAAGTGGGCAAAGGACATGAACAGAAACTTTTCAAAAGAAGACAGAATAATGGTCCAAAAACATATGAAAAAATGCTCAGCATCTCTAATCATCAGGGAAATGCAAATCAAAACCACAATGAGATATCACCTATCTCCAGGGAGACTGGCCTTTATCAAAAAGACCCAACACAATAAATGTTGGCATGAATGCGGAGAGGTAGGAACACTCAGATACTGTTGGTGGGACTGCAAATTAGTGCAACCTTTGTGGAAAGCAATATGGAGATACCTTAAAGATATACAAGTAGAACTACCATTTGATCCAGCAATCCCATTACTGGGCATCTACCCAAAAGAACAAAAGTCGCTCTGTGAAAAATACACCTGCACTCGAATGTTCATAGCAGCACAATTCACAATTGCAAAGATGTGGAAACAACCAAAATGTCCATCAATACATGAGTGGATTAATAAACTGTGGTATATGTATACCACGGAGTACTATTCAGCTTTAAGAAACAATGGTGATACAGCACCTCTTGTATACTCCTGGATAGAGTTGGAACACATTCTACTAAGTTAGGTATCCCAAGAATGGAAAATCAAGCACCACATGTACTCACCATCAAATTGGTATTAGCTGATCAACATTTAAGTGCGCATATAAGAATAACATTTATTAGATGTTGGACAGGGGGTGGGGAGAGGAGGGAGGATGGGACGGGCATATGCACAAACAATGAGTGCGATGCGCACCTCCGGGGGAACGGACACACTTGAAGCTCGGACTTGAGGGGGACGGAGGGCAAGGGCATCATACATAACCTAATCATCTGTACCCCCATAATATGCTGAAATAAAAAAGAAAAAAAAATTACACACCATGACCAAGTAGGATTTAGCACAGGAATGCAAGGTTGGTTAAAATCTGAAAATAGATTAATGTAATGCATCATATCAACCAAATAAAAAACAAAAACCACATGATTATCTCAAAAGATAGACAAAACCCATTTGACTAAATCCAACATCTTTTCATGAAAAAAAAACCCAAACTCTAAGGAAAACAAATAAGAAGGAAATTTCTAAATCTGATAAAGAGCATCTATGAAAAACCCACAGTTGCTATCACACTTAATGATGAAAGGTTGGATGTTTTCACCTAAGATGAAGAACATGACAAGGATGTCTGCTTTCACCACTTCTATTCTACATTGTACTGAAATTTCTAGACAGGGCAATTGGACAAGAAAAGAAATAAAAGGCATTCAAATTGGAAAAGAAGAAGTGTGACTACCTTTATTCACAGATTACATGATCTTATATGCAGAAAAACCTAAAGAATTCTCTACACAACTTTTAGAATCAATAAATGAGCTCAGCAACGTTGTAAGGTACATGATCAAAATAAAAAATTAATGAAATTTTAATACACTTAGAGTGATCAATCTGAAAATGGAATTTAAAAACACAATTCTATTCATGAAAGCAGCAAAAAGAATAAAAAATTTAAGAATAAATTTAACAAAAAAAGTTCAAAACTAATATTCTCAAAACTACAAAACATTTTAGAAAGAAATTTCAAAAGTCTAAACACAATTTTAAAGGAATCCCATATTGCTGGGTTGGAAGATTTAACATTATGGTGGCAATAATCCCCAAATTGATCTATAGATTCAGTGGCATCTACGTCATATTCTCAGCTTCCTTATAGAAATTGACAAGCTTATTCTAAAATCCATATGGAATTGCCAAAGACCCAGAATAACCGAAACAATTCTAGGGGTAAAAAAAATAATAGGACAAGGACTCGAAAGTTTCTCAAAGAAATGTTAGCAAGACAATGTGGCACTGACAAGAGGACAGACATGTAAATCAATGGAGTGGAACTGGGAGTCCAGAAATATTAATAAAACCATACATCTATGGCCAACTGATTTTTGACAAGGGTGTCATGAACATTCACTGAGGAAAGAATAGTCTTTACAAAAAATAGTCCTGGGACAACTGGATAGCCACATGTAAAAGAATGAAGTTGGACCCTTTGTTCAAACCATATATAAAAATTAACAAATAACATATTGAACCAAAATTAATGAAGTACCTAAATGTAAGAACTAATACTGTAAAACTCTTAGAAGAAAACATAGGAGTAAATCTATATAACCTTGGGTTTTGCAAAGGATTTTAGATGTGACACTAAAATCACTGGCAACAAAAGAAAAAAACATATGAATTAAACTTTTAAAAATTAAAAACTTGTGCTTCAATGGACATTATCAAAATAGTGAAAACAGCCTACAGAACAAGAGAAAATATTTGTCATTATATATCTGATGGGGGATTTGTATATAAAATATATAAATAGCTCTTAAAACTCAATAAGAAAAATAAAAATAATCCCATTTAAAAATAGGCAAAGGATCTAAATACATAGACATTTTTCCAAAGAAGGTACACAAGTAGTTAACAAAATATGAAAAGATGTTCAACATCATTAGTCATCAGGAAAATGTAAATCAAAACCATAATGAGATTCCATCATGATAGTTATAATAAAAAAGACAGACAATAAGTACTGGTGACAATGTAGAGAAATATCAACACTCATACATTGTTGGTGGAAATGTAAAATGCTATGGCTGCTTTGGAAAGCAGTCTGTTCCTCAAATGATAAAACATAGAGTTACCATATGACACTATATTCTTACATAATATATGCAAAAGAAATAAAAACATATGTCCAGACAAAAACTTTCACATGCGTCTTTATAGCAGGATTACTTATAATATCCAAAAAGTGGTAACAATTCCACAAAACAACGTAAATATCCATCACCAAACTAATAGACAAACAAAAAATTTTATATATACACAATGGACTGTTACTCAGCTATAAAAAGGAATGAAGCACTGATACATACACCTTACAACTCAAATAAACCTTGAAAACATTAAGCAAATAAATCCAGGAACAAAAATCCATGTATTATATGATTCCATTCATATGAAAGTTTGGAATACAGAAATCTGTTGAGATATAAAGTAGATTAATGGTTGCTTAGGACCAGGGAGAGATGGGGTTATGGATATGATAGCTAAAGGGTATTGGGTTTCTTTCTGAGGTGATTAAAATGTTCTAAATTTGATCACAGTAATGGTCGCACTTACCTATGAATACACAGAACACCAACCATTGAATTGCTCACTTTAAATAGGTGAATTGTACGGTATGTGAATTACATTGATTTAAGACTGTTTAAAATAAGTGATTAATTGCTCTCAGTTCTGAAGTTTGCCCAGAATATATTGTGGACTGCTGGTCTCTGTTCAGTGTGGTGTAAGTCACACTCATTCATACCACAGTCTTCAGTTGGAAGCTCAACCAATAAAAAAAAAAAAAAAAAAAAAAAAGCTGAAATGATCTTACTTACATTTGTAGTGCCTCATCTGGGGTGGTTACAACAGCTAGGTGGAGATCAAGTCACTCCCTCCATGTACACCTTCATGAGCCAGGCCTAAGTTTCTTTCTGTTCATAAGGCTTGATTGCAAGAGTGTGAAAGCAGAAGCTGCAAGTCCCTGCAGGCCTGTGTTATAAATTCCATAGTGTCATTTCTACCATACTCCATTAATCAAAGCAAATCACAGGGCCAGCCCAGATTTAAGGCAAAAGGAACTAGACTCTGCCTTCAAGGAAACACAAGGAGAAGGCGAAAGTTGTTGGCTGACATATTTAGCAAAGATCTACTGTGGTATCCACCTTTAAAAACTTACTGACAAGCCCACAAATTAATCTCCCTGGGACCTGTATCTTTCCCAGCTCTGTCTCTTTCTTTCTCTTTATAGCCAAACTTTATGAAAAGCTTTTCTTAAAATTTTTAATTATTATGGGCATACAATAGTTGTGTATCTTTACAGGGTACGTGTGATGTTTTGATACAGGAATGAAAACCTTCTTAAATCCCTCTGCCTAGTTCCTCACACACTACTTATATACCAGTTCACTCCTAATAGGATATACAAGGTATAATAGTTGCCAAATATTAAACTCATCTATTTCAATTCTCCTTTTAAATAGTTTCTCCTTCTCTGGCTCAGTCATGAAGCCTATACCCAAAGGTGAGAAGAAGGTTGATTTTAGAATGTCAGCAAGACAGCAAGTTTGAAAGGCAGTTTTTATAGAAAGCAGAGATTGATCAAGTTTGCATATTTAAAGTCAAAGCCTGGAGCACCCAATTCTTAAAGTTCATCTGTAGATAGAGAAGGGGAAACACAGTAATAGATTATAACATTTACTGCACATTTACTATTTCAGGCACTTTGCAGATGTTAATTTAATGTTCACATTACTATGAGGTAGATACTTCTATAATTTTCCATATTATATCTAAATATTAGGACAGCTCAGTGAGACAAAGCATTATGTCACATATACACACATATATATTTAAACTGATATAACTATAACTAGCATCAATATATATCTATCTAATAAATCAGCAGTCCCCAACCTTTTTGGCACCAGGAACTGGTTTCATGAAAGACAATTTTTCCACAAACTGAGGGTGGGGGTTTTGGGGGAAGAAGTGTAGCTCAGGCGGTGATGCGAGCTATGGGGAGCACTGAAGTTTCACTGGCTTGCTCACCTGCCACTCACCTCCTGCTGTGCACACCCACCCCCCACCCGCCCCATAAGTTTCATGGAAGACAATTTTTTGAAGTGGGTGAGGGGGAGCTCTGTGGCCCGGTCCCTAACAGACCAGTACCGGTTGGGGACCGTAGTCTTAAATGACTCTGTTTTCCATCTTCTACCTACTACAAGAGTGTAAACTCCATGAGAGCAGAAATTTGTATACTCAGAGCCAGATGCTCGATAGCTATGTATTGAATAAACAAATGAGCATATAAATTAATATGTGTGACTTTGGTTGTTTTTATCTTATATTTTTAAATTTATTTTATAAAATTAAGGTTATGGGTCATACATATTTCTATATCCTCTTTTCATTATACAAGCAACATTCTTTTTTTGTCACAATATTCTTCAAAGCCTGACTTTTTCATGACTGGATAATATTCTGTAACATGAATAAATCATTTTAATGTCTAATTCCTAATGATTGGTTTCTTAGACTGTTTCTAATTTAACAGCATTATAAATTAGAATGTAACAAAGTCACATGCACAATTTAAAATTTTATCTATAATTCTTAAGATAATTTTATAAGAATTAATGGCACAATATTTTTAGAACTGTTTGTGTATATTGACAAGTTGTCATCAGATATTTTTTACCAACTGTGTAGTAAATGAGAATATGTCTTTCATTTCACTCTTGGCAACATTGGCTACTAGAATTTTTAAATAAATTGCAAATTCACTTAATGAGGAATTTCATTATTTTGGCTTCATATTTTTAAAAACTGTCATTAAAAAACCACAACATAGATGAAGACCTTTTGCAAATAGGGTTGCCCTTGGAACTACTCTCAACTCTCTCAACTTTGGATTTTGTAAGTGAGAATTGTTCAAGAGTTCCCATCCCTGGATTCAATTAAGGCAGTCTTCTTGATCTTGCAGAGTGATTCAGCTCATCAATGTCACAGAAAGAGAAGAAACTGTGATTATCAACCTGAGTGAGTGGTTTAGTGAGAAGTTGGTGAGGTGATGTGGATTCCTAGGAGAGATTCTACCCCTACCCCTCTTCTGTCCAGGTGTTGTTACTGACTTTTTGTCACCTACAAGCACATACTCTTAATTTACCACCAAGAGCTCCTCACCGGCCACTACCCCTACATTGAGCTTCACCTGTCACTTTCTATTCCTGAAAGCCCATGGCTCATTTTACTATTCATGCTAAACTAAGTTTCTAATAGTCATGATGCATCATCTCTATTCACACTAACCTCCAGCCTTTCCTTCATGGCTAACCACCATAGTAAACACCTCTGTATCTAACTTATTCCCATGTTCCCCATTTCGCATTTTCACTGTGCTGAAAGTTTTCCGTATTTCCCATTGTCTTTACATAATCAAAGACTTGCAATTCTTAGATCTTACTATTCGCTAAGCTTTCCCTGTGATTAAACTACTCACTATAACTAACACCAATTTTTGTTTATATTGAGGGTAGGGAGTTCAGGAACAGTATATCGAAATACTTGAGAGAAAACAAAAAGAAAATATTATCTCATGTCTGGGCTGGGTATATCTGACGGATTACCAAAAGGCTTGCCCATGTGTGGGGTGATACTATTTTCAATTAGACAAGTAATACTTGAATATATTTTCATAATGCATGTAGCATAGAAGGACAGAATATTGCAGTTCTCCCTATATAATGGGATTGATTTTTTAAATGGCCTTTCAAAAGACATAATAGCTGTAAATGAATTGTAACATAGAATTTCCTTTTAGTAAAGATTTCAGACATGTGGATGCTTTTAAATGAGATATGGTTATTATTCAAATATATGCATCTAGACCTTCAAGAAAAGAAACGAGAAAAAAAGATGGCATACTGCTCAATATCTAGATACTTGAGAAGTAGTCAGACATAGAGCCAGAGAGTTGGTCTTAGTGATCTTGAATTCTTTTTTAACAGAATTCTATACTTAAAATTCTGTTCTCTGTCTTTACTTTTTTCACAGACCCAATGAACCTGGCAAGCCTATTGTAATTAGAAATTACAATTTAGAGCTGGAGCGAAATGGGCTTGTTAAATGTAGACACACCTAGGCAGCAGGCAGCCCTTCTGGCAGTCTGTTCTATTGTGTTTTTCCTCATGATTTGCTAATCCAATTGCATATTTAAGAAACTTAAACATTTTTAAAACTGAAAGAACTCAAGAGAGAAATGTTTTTCTTTTATGAGTCCTTGGTATCTCCAAAGAAAAGCAAAACTCTCCTGCCAAAGGAAAATGTTTTTGTCATATTTTAGTTTTATTGTTGCATGTGGGTGGGAAGATGGAAGGAACCCAACATGTTTCTTGCTGTCATATTCCCTTTTTTTTTTTTTTTTTTTTAACCTTTGTTTTAAATACTGTCATTGAGTTCAGGGGCCAGGAGAGGGAGACGTTAATATGGAGATCATAACATAGATCTTTTTGAGGGGTTTCTTTTGTTCTCGGTGCAGTTTGTACCATGTTAGACTGGGGAGTACTGCTGAGGAGGCCACACAATTGAGGGTTGTAAAAGTCAAGAATCTTTGTTTTCAGTGATAATCTTATAACAAATGGGAGCCAGGTGTGCAATATTTGAGTTGGCTGCCTTTCAGGGTTTTTATTTATTTTTCTTTAGATATGCAACAGCAAGGCAGACTAAAATGAAAATGCAATCTTGTAAGTGCCTATTTTGGGTGGTGTTGGAAATTGTTGAATAATTACAACAAATTATAAGGAAAATATGAATAAAAATGCAAGGGCTTGGAATAACACTGAATTCTGGAATTCTCCCAAGTACAATAAGTCTTTCTTCCTCAACCATTCAGATTATATGACATCATTCTTTTTGTTAGTCCAAGGCCACCCATCTGGTTTCACCTCCTTCAAACATGCATTGTAATGTGTCACTGACAGTATTCATGGATTACTTACAGAGCCTAAGAGATGGAAAAACTAGAAATGGTCTAATTATTTTTTCCTTTTTTTTTTTTACTTATTTTTATAATTTTTAGTTGACAAATAGTAATTGTATATATTTATGGAGTACAATGTCATGTTTTGATATATGTATACATTGTGGAATAATTAAATTAAGATTATTAACATATCCATTACCTCACATATCATTTTTTATGTTGGGAGCACTTGAAATTTACTCTCTTAGTAATTTTGAAATATAAATTATTATTAATTATAGTAATCATGCTATGCAATAGATATCAAAAACTTATTCCTTCTAACTGAAATTTTGTAACATTTGACCAACATCTACTCAATACCCCCTACTTTCCAGCCTTTCTTAAGCACCGTATTTTACTGTCTATTTCTATGAATTGGACTGTTTACCTTCCACATTTATGTAAAATCATGCAGTATTTGTCTTTCTATGTCTGGCTTATTTCACCTAGCATCATGTCCTCCAGGTTCATCCATGTCATAAATGAGAGAATTTTCTTCTTTTCTATGGCAGAATAGCATTCCATTATGTATGTGTAACTCATTTTCTTTATCTGTTCATCCGTATTCCATATTGGCTATTGAGAATAATATTGTAATGAACATGCTAGTGCAGACCTCTCTTTAACATTCTGATTTCAATTCCTTTGGATATGTAACACAAAGAAGGATTGCTGGATCATATGGTAGTTCCCTCTTCTTTGCTATTGTTCTGTCTTTGACCCAGTTCAGTGGGAAAATTAAAATTAGTGACCAGTTCTACTTCTGAGCTCAGTCAGCCCTTTTCTCTTTACAACACTTTTGCTTTCAGTTCATAATGTAATAAATAGTAGGTGATGGGAAAATTATTTTTAAGTAAGCACAGGTGAATCAAGTCCCAACACCTTCCATTTCTCGAAAATATCAGAACTTGCAAAGAGCTTGTTCATCTGACAAGCATCTATTTCCCCATCTTTTGATTTCTGTAGTCTGATTTCTCTTAGATAAAATCCCTACTTATGTACTTCACATAGGGATTACCACATTCATAATTCCATTAGAGTTAGGCCAGTCCACTAAGAATGTCATATTACCTGTGCCACCTTGATTGTGTCATGCCATCATCCCTGAAACAAACCAATCTAAGATAACTGTGGGACTTTTGCAAATACATCCCTAATGCATGTATTCTTTTAGTGCTATGGTTGTGGACAGGACACACTATAGATGCATTATTGCTGGAAGCCATCATGTCAGCAAAAGGGAACGCATCTGATAATAAGAGATACCCCACAAAAGACAGAGTTCATCAAAGTACACAGAAAGGAAGAGGGTAAGGATGTGGTCTTTCAAGGGAGGCTAAATTCTGTGAGTTCTAAGAAATATTAGTGCTGTGTAGATTCTAATTAATTTTACATTTATTGGACTCTGTTGTAACAATAAAAGTCTACATTCCTTAAATATCAGACTGGTACTCTAAAAACCATTTTATATAATGAGATAGTAAATAAGGATATATGTGTCTTTGGATTCACTTTCAATCATTTTATTTAAAATCTATCTACATTGATTTCATAATGTGAGCATATATTTAGAAGTTATTTTAAGATGCCAATTATTTGAGAACTCAAATAATTGCCGATAAATGAGAATAAAATAGTGTTTGGATATTTTTAACATTCCAACTTTGGATTATGCTTAGAGATGATGATGATGAGTCAAAATTCAATTTGGGGTTAATCCTGTCTTATTACTAATATGTGTGTAATCATATATTTATGGAGAAGAATAATTTTGATTTGTGTTGAAATGTAGCCTTAAACACATCTAAGTATATTTTATTTTTGTCCTCTCTTTTTTTTTTTTGGCAAATATCTATCCTTCATACGTTTGAACTATGTTGCCTTTTTATTTTCCTGTTATTGACACAGTATGGACTAAGACTATCAAGGAGATAATTTAAGGGAAACTTCATACTTGAAAAGTTGAAATCATTGGTTTCCCCTTACAGAAGGCTCCCTGGGGAACATAATACAGGGAATCATGGGCAATTTACTACTAGTTGTGATATGTATCTGTCCCATGTAAAAAGTCAATGGTTTCCCGTTTTTTATAAAAAAGCCTCCCTGGGGACCAGAGAGTAGAAGGTCAGAACAGCTTCCTAGTTTGCATGCCTGACTATTTGTTCTCCAATAGTAAACAGTTCTTTAAGTAATGACGCTCTTTAAGCAGATACAGCCCTCGCGCTCTGCCATATCTACCACCGGGGTGTGGTTATACAAAGGCTCTTATTTGGAAGAGAAATGAAGAATTTTAAAGATAAGATTGTAGCCCATTCACCCGCCACTCTCTCATTCAAACTTTATGTACTTGATATCCTTCTGCCTCGCACCACACTCCCATTTTGAAAAGTGAAAATCCTTGTCGCATTTATAAGCACCACTTAGGGCCCTGATTTGTCTTCTTATTAATCTCTTTTTTTCTATCAAGAATTTAGGGAACATAGCAGCATGGCAGTGCATTAGTGACCTATAAAACATTGGCCAAAACAGTTTTTCTTAGTGGCAAAATCTAGTTTTGGATATAGGTAAACATTACATGTGATGGTGCTGACATGTTTGTGTGTGAGTGCGTGTTTAGACAGAGGAAATGTGAGAGAAACACACATCTCAAAATATATTAAATAAAAATGAAATAACTTCAACATATGAATTTGGTAAGGGACACAATTCAGACAATAGCATACATCTAGCACACAGTAATTTCTGATACCATTTTCCAATAAAACAAACCAGAGTTCCCTGGGGAATGACTGATTCTATATCTAGAGCAAGGAATGCGCAAGGTGAGATTAGAATACCTTGTAGTGCAAAAAATAAGGAAGTGTTTAAAACAACGATAGCAAAACTGAAAATGACCAAGGCTATGTCAAACGTACATAGGAACCAACTGAAAGAGCTCACTATTGTCAAAGCTAGAATACTTTGAGTTACAAAGTAAACAAATATTGGATAATAACCTCAAAATCTAAAAAATATACATGATTTCATAATAATATAAAATATTATAAATGAATGAATGAACAAATAAACGGGAGATAATAGACAAATCTCCTATGAAAAGAATTCCAAATAATCTATGCAGTTATTCTATTTTCAAGAAGGTGGAACAGCGACCATACTTTTTATGTGTGGTCTGTGGAGAATGATTTCATTCCAAGGAGAGCAGGGAAAAGCGGGAAAAAATAATAATTTGGCAGTGGAAAAACCTGAGGAATGCAACTCCAGCCGGGTGATCATAGTTAACTTCAATGGTGATAAGTCACGTTGATAGTATGTACCCTGGATATGATATGATAAGAATGGCACATTACTTCTGTGGCGTTTCTCTCAAAACCATATAACTATAGTTTAATCGTGAGGGGAAAAACTCTGACAAATTTCAATTGAGAGACATTCTGCAAATTACCTTAGCCATTCTCTTCAAAACTGTCAAGGACATCAAAAGCAAGGAAAGTTTGAAATTGTATCATGGCCCAGAGGTTGCGATGATGACTAAATGTAATATGGTATCCTGAAAGAAATCCTGGAACAGAAAAAGGACTTTAGGCAAAAACTAAGGAAATCTTAAATAAAGGACATGTTTTAGTTAGCAATAATATAACAACATTGGATCAATAATTGTGATTAGTATACAATATTATTATATTAATAAAATGTTAATAATAGAGGAAATTGGTATGGATATATGGGATCTCTGTAACTTTTCTGTGAATGAAACAACAATCTAAAACAAAAGAACAATTTAGAAATTAACCATTAGTTTAACGCAGGAGGAATGATAAAGTCTTTGTGTCTTTGAAGGCATTTAATCCACACCACCTAAAAAAATACTTTCCTTTATCCCGCAACACTCTCCTTTAGTCTAGACAGAACCTTTAGTAACATGCTACTGGCATTGCTCACTCCCACCCTTATTATTTTGTTAACATCATTGTTATCTCCAAAAATGTACTTGCTTTTCCTTTTTGACTACCTGGTCCTCCTTCAAAGAACACTTGAAATCTTACTTCTAGGATACTTTCTGTATTTCTTTCCTTTTTTTTTTTTTAATGAATTTGAATCTTTTTATTTATTTATTTATTTATTTATTTATTTATTTATTTATTTATTTTCTTATTTCAGAATATTATGGGAGTACAAACATTTTGGTTACATGTATTGATTTTGTACAGTTTGAGTCAATGTAATAAGTGTGCCTATCACCCAGATAGTGTGCACTGTACCCATTGGGGTGAATTTACCCAACCACTCCTCCCTCTTCCTGCCTGCACAACTTCTGTTGAGTTTTACTTCCATATGTGCATGTAAGTGTTTCAATATTCTACATGTGGCTATCCAATTTTCCTAGCATCATTTAGCGAATAGGGATTCTTTTCCCCAGTGTAGGTTTTTGTCTGCTTTGTCAAACATCAAATGGCAATATGAGGGTTGTTTTATGTCTCAGTTCTCTGCTCTGATCCATTCATCTATGTCTCTGTTCTTGTGCCAATACCATTCTATTTTGGTTACTATAGCCTTGTAGTACAGTTTGAAGTCTGGTAAATTGATGCTTCCTGATATTTTCCTTTGCATAAGGTTGCTTTGGCTATGCAGGTTCATTTGTGGTTCCATAAAAATTTAAAATTATATTTTGTAGATCTGCGAAGAATGATGCTGATATTTTAATGGGGATTGCATTGAATCTGTAAATCATTTCGGGTAGTATGAACATTTTAACATGTTAATTTTGCCGATCCATGAGCATGATATGTTTTTCCATTTGTTTACATCCTCTGCAATTTTCTTCCTCAATATTTCTGAGTTCTCCTTGTAGAGGTCTTTTACCTCTTTGGTTAAATATATTCCCAGGAATTTTATTTTGTTTGTTGATATTGTGAAAGGTATTGAATCTTTGATTTGATTCTCAGCTTGACTGTTGTTGGCTTATAAGAATGCCACTGATTTGTGTACATTGATTTTGTAACCTGAGACTTTTCTGGATTTATTTATCAGTTCCAGGAGTCTATTGGCAGAATCTTTGGGGTTTTTGAGATGTAAGAATATATCATCAGTGAAGAGCGATAGTTTGACCTCTTCTTTCCTCATTTCAATGCCCTTGATTTCCTTCTCTTGCCTGATTTCTCTGGCTGGGATTTCTAACACTATGTCAAGTAGAAGTGGTAACAGTGGGCAATCTTGTCTGGTTCCAGTTCTAAGAGGGGAATGGCCTTAATTTTTCCCCATTTAGTATGATGTTGACTGTGGATTTGTCATATATGGCTTTTATAATAATGAGGTGTATTTCATCTATGCCTATTTTGTTAAGCATTCTTATCATAAAAGGTTGTTGGATTTTGTCAAATGCTTTTTCTGCATCTATTAAGATAATCATACAGTCTTTGTTTTTGCTTCAATTTATGTGGTGAATCACACATATAGATTTCCATAAGTTAAGCCATCCTTTCACCTTTGGGATGAAGCCCCCCTGGTCATGGTGGATTATTTTTTTGATGTGCAGCTGAATGCGGTTTGCTAGGATTTTATTGAGAATTTTTGCATCTATATTCCTAAGTGATATCAGTCTGTAGTTTTCTTTTTTTTCTTTTTTTTTTTTTCTTTTTTTGGTCCTTTACTGGCTTTGGTATCAAGGTGACATTGGCCAAAGCTCAGAGCCCAAATAAAATAATGGCTCAAAAGGTAAAACAAAGCAATGAAGTTCTACTCAACAGGTTGAATAGAAATCCACCCCACTTATCAATTCTTTCAATAAATGTGAATGGCTTGAACTCCCCACAGATGAGACATAGGCTGGCTACATGGATAAGAAAAATATAGGCCAAGTGTCTGCTGTTTCCAGGAAATGCATCTAACCAACCAGTTCTCACTCAGATTCAAGGCAAAAAGCTGGAAAACAATATTCCATGCAAATGGAAACCAAAATAAAGCTGGCATAGCCATTCTAATATCAGATAACACAGACTTCAAATCAACAAAAGTCAAGAAAGACAAAAATGATCATTACATGATGGTGATGAGAAAAATTCAACAAGAAGACATAGCAATCTTAAATATTTATGCAGCTAACACAGGTACACTCAGATTCATAAAGCAAACCCTACTTAATATAAACAAATTGATAAACAGCAGCATTGTTATAGCTGGGGACTTTAATAACTCACTTACTGAGAGAATGGGACAGATCTTCTAAGCCAAAAATAAGCAAAGAAACAATGAACTTAAATGGAACTCTAGAACAAATATGCCTTACAGACATTAACAGAACATTTTACCCAAAAACTACTAAATATATTTTCTTCTCATCAGCTTATGGAACATTCTCTAAGATTGATCACTTCCTACACCACAAAACAAGTCTCGACGAATCTAAAAAAATAGATAAGATAGATCACACCTTAGGCCACAAATTTTGTCACAACAAATTCAAAAACAGAGAAATTATACCATGTATCTTCTCAGACCACAGTAGAATAAAATTAGAAATCAAATCCTACAAAAACACTCAACTCTATATAAGGACATGGAAATTAAACAGTCTACTGCTGAATGATTCATGGGTCAGGAGGGAAATTAAGAGGGAAATCAAAAGATTCTCTGAACTAAAAAACAAAGGGGACACAAGTTATCAAAATCTGTAGGATTCAGCAAAAGCAGTTCTAAGAGGAAAATTCATAGCCATAAAAGCCTACACCAAAAGACAGAAAGATCACAAATCAGCATTCTAATGAGTCATCTCAAGGAATTGGAAAATGAAGAGTAAACCAATCCCAAACCCAACTGAAGAAAAGAAATAACTAAGGTCAGAGCAGAACTAAATGAAATAGACAACAAAAGAATTATATAGAAGATTAATGAAATATAAAGTTTGTTCTTTGAGAAGATAAACAAAATCAATAGGTTTCTCACTAGATTAACCAGAAGCAGAAAAGAAAAGAGTGTAATAAGCTCAATCAGCAATGAAAAAGGAGATATTATAACTGATACCAGGGAATTACAAAATATCATCTCTGAATATTATAAAAACCTCTATGAACATGAACTTGAAAACTCTGAGGAAATGGACAAATTCTTGGAAACACACAACTTCCCTAGACTCAATCAGGAAAAACTAGAACTCCTGAACAGACCAATATTAAGTAACAGAATTGAAGCAGCAATAAAATCCTTCTAACAAACAAATGTCCTGGACCAGTTGGTTTCATACCCAAATTGTATCAGACCCATAAAGAAGTACTGGTACCTATACTGAAGAAATTATTCTGCATTTCTTTTGAGCTTTCTTACTTGAGAATTAATGTGGAGGAGAAGGAAGAGCAAGATGGCTGAATAGAAACCCCCAACCATTGCTCCTCCACACAAATACCAAATTCAAAAAGTGTCTACACAAGCATGTACCTTCAAAAGAACCAAAAATTATGTGAGCAATCATACTACCTGATTTTAACATTATATCAAGGAAATAGGCACAAAAGAGGGCAGAAAACACAATCTTGCATTGCCCATGCCACCCTCCCCCACATCCATGAGGTGACATGCCAGCATACCCAGTGAAGAGAGAATCTGAGTGCTCGGGGCGGGGGGAGTGAAGTGATTGTGGGACTTGGCATTAATACTCAGGGTTACCTTGACACAAGGAGACACAGCAGAGGATAAAATTCTGCTGATGCCCATGGAGGCAGCATTTACACCAGCTCAGCCAGAGGGAAATCCTCCACCCTGAAACCCAAGGTCCTGGTAGTCCCACCACCAGCTGACAAAAAGCAGCCTGGGGTCTGAACCAATTTCATAAGGCAGTTGAACCACAAAGGCTTTGGGCAGTTTTTATGGCTGTGTTGACTTGGAGCCACTAGACTTTGAGTGCACGTGACATAGTGAGACACCAGCAGTGATGGCCAAGCCAGTGCCTGTGTCACCCCTACTCCAACTATAGGCAGTACAGCTCAGGAAGAGTCTTCTTTCACTTGGGAGAAGAAAAGGGAAGAGTTCAGAAGATTTTGTTTTAGAACTTGGGAAGCAGCTAAGCCACAGTATAATAAAGTACCAAGTAGTACTGCTGAAGCTCCTGAGTTCAAGCCTTAGTTCATGGACAGGATTTCCGGACCCACCCCAGGCCAAAAGGAAGCATACTGCTCTGAAGGGAAGGACCTAGTCCTGGCAGGATTCATTACCTGCTAACTAAAGAGCCCTTGGGCATTAAATAAGTATCAGAGGTAGCCAGGCAACAGTCACCATGGCCTTAGGTGAGACTGGGCTAGATTCAGGAGTGTCCTGGCACTGGTGGCCATGAGGGAGTACCCACATAGCCCAGCACACAGAGTGAGGGAAAAGACTGAGTGACTTTGCCTGGTAAGCCAGGGAATTCTCCTGTAACATACCTAAGTCCACCAAAGTGGTGCCACTATGAGTCTGTAGAAGTCACAGCATTACTGGGCTTGGGGCATCCCCAGTGCTAATATGGCTGCTGCGACCAAAAACTTAGATCACAACACTAAATTCCCCTTGACTATCTGGAAAGCCTTCTCAAGAAGGGCAAGTTCAAACAAGCCCAGACTACAAAGATTAAAATAAATAACTAACTTTTCAATGCCCAGACATCAATAAGCATCCACAGGCATAGAGAACATCCTGGAAGACATGACTTTACCAGATGAACTAAATAATGTACCAGTGACCAATCATGAGTAATAGAGATAGGTAATCCTTCAGAGAAAAAATTCAAAATAGCCGTCCTGAAGAAGTTCAATGAACTTCAAGACAACATGGAAAAGGAATTCAGAAGCCCATCAGAGAAATTTAACAAAGAGATAGAAATAACAACAAAAAAAATTAAGCAGAAATTCTAGAGATTAATAATTCAAATGATAAATTAAGAAATGTATCAGAGTCTCTCAGTTGCAGAATTGACCAAACAGAAAAAAGAATTAGTGAGCTTGATGCTATTTAAAAATATACATTCAGATAAGAGAAAAGAAAAAAGAACAAATAAGAATGAAGCATATCTACGAGATCTAGAAAAAGCCTTGAAAGGCCAAATCTAAGAGTTATTAACCTTAAAGAGGAAATAGAAAGAGAGATTGGGGTAGAAAATTTATTCAAAGAAATAATAACAGAGAACTTTCCAAACCTAATGAAAGATATAAATATTCAGGTACAAGAAAGTCACAGAATGCCAAGCAAATTTAAACCAAATAAGGCTACCTCAAGGCATTTAATAATCAGGTCCTAAGGGAAGCAAGAAAAAAATAAAAAATAATATAAAGGAACCCCAATACATATGGCAGCAGTGTTCTCAGTGGAAACCCCACAGGCCAGGAGAGAGTGGCATTACATATTCAAAGTGCTGAAGAAAAAAACACCTTAACCCTAGAATATTGTGTCCTGCAAAAATATTCCTCAAACATGAAGGAGAAATAAAGACTTTCCTAGATAAACAAAAGCTGAGACATTTCATAAACACCAGACTTATCCTACAAGAAATGCTAAAATGAGTTCTTCAATCTGAAAGAAAAGGACATTAATCAACAACTAGAAATCATCTGAAGGTATACAATCATTGATAATAGTAAGCCCCCAAATAAAGAATAGTCTATTGCTATAATTGCTGTATACAAACCACTTACATCTTGAACAGGAAGACTAAAAGACAAACTTATCAAAAATAACTACAACAACTTTTTGAGAGATAGATAGTAAAAAAAGATATGGATGGAAACAACAAAAATTTAAAAAGTGGAGGGGATGGAATTAATGAGTAGATTTCTGTTAGATTTCTCTTTTATTATTTATTTGTTTGTTTGTAATCAGAGTTGTCATATGCTTAAAATAATTGGTTATAAAATGTTTTTTGCAAGCCTCATGGTGACCTCAAATCAAAAAACCTACAACAGATACACAAAAAATACAAAGGAAGAAACTAAGACTCATTACCAGAGAAAATAACTTTTTAAAATGGAAGACAGAAAAGAAGGAAGAAACAAAGAGAGGACCACAAAACAACCAGAAATCAAAAACAACGTGACAGGAGTAAGTACTTACCTATTAATAATACAGTTAAGTGTGAATGAACTAAACTCTCCAAACAAAAGACATAGAGTGGCTGAATAGTTTAAAAAAAAAAAAAACAAGAGCCAACTGTATGTTGTCTGCAAGAAACACACTTCACCTACAAAGACACACATAGACAGAAAATAAAGGGATGGAAAAAGATATTCCATGCAAATGAAAACCAATAAAGAACAAGAGTAGCTATAATTCTGTCAGATAAAATAGATTTCAAGAAAAAAACTGTAAAATGAGACAAAGAAGGTCATTATATAATAATAAGGGGGTCAATTCAGCAAGAGGATATAATAATTCTAAATAATATGCACCCAACACCAGAGTACACATATATATATAAAGCAAATATTATCAGAGCTACAATGAGAAATAGACCAAAACAATACAATAAAATAATCACCGGAGACCTTAACACTCCACTTTCAGCATTGAACAGATCATCCAGACAGAAAACAAACAAGGAAACATGAGACTTAATCTGCACTATAGATCACCAAATGGACCTAATAGACATTTACATAACATTTTATCCATACAACTGCAGAACAAGTGTTATTCTTCTCAGCTCATGGATCATTTTCAAGGATAAGCTATATGTTAGGCCACATAACAAGTATTTAAAAAAATAAAAAAAAATTGAAGTCATATCAAGTATTTCTTTGACAATAATGGAATAAAACTAGAAGTCAATAACAAGAGAAACTTTGGAAAATATACAAACACATGGAAATTAAACAATATGCTCCTGAATGACCAGTAGATCAATGAGGAGATTAAGAGGAAAATTATTAAATTTCTTGAACTGAACGAAAATGAAAATACAACATATCAAAACCCATGAGATGCAGCAAAAGCAGTAATAACAGGAAAGTTTATAGCAATAAGCACCTATATCAGAAAAGTAGAAAACCTTCAAATAAACAACCTAACAATGCATCTCAAGGAACTAGAAAAACAAGAGCAAACCATGTGAAAAATTAGTAGAAGAAAATAAATAATAAAGATCACAGGAGAAATAAATGCAATTGAAATAAAATGTACAAAAGACAACAAAACAAAAAAGTTGTTTTTTTAAAAAGATAAAATTGACACACGTTTAGGCAGACTAAGAGAAAAAGAGAGAAGACCCAAATAAATAAAATGAGACGTTACAATTGATACTTTAGAAATTTAGACACTACTATGAGCAACTATATGCCAATACATTGGAAAACCTAGAAGAAATGAATATATTTCTAGACACTTACAACCAACCAAGATTGAACCAGAAAGAAATTCAAAACTTGAATAAGCCAATAACAAGTAATGAAATAGAAGCAGTAATAAAAAGTCTGCTATTAAAGAAAAGCCCAGGACATGACGGCTTCACTTATGAATTCTACCAAGCATTCAAAGGAAATCTAACAGCAATTCTACATAAACCACTCCAAAAAATCAAGGAAGAGGGAATACTCCCAAACTCATACTACAGAGTCTGTATCATCCTGATACCAAAACCAGACAAAAATGCAGCAACAGCAAAGAAATCTATATACCAATATCTCTGATGAACATAGATGCAAAAATCCTCAACGAAATACTACCAAACTTAATTCAACAACATATTAAAAAGATTGATTATTCATCATGATAAAGTGGGATTCATCTCAGGGATGCAAGGATTGTTCAACATATGTAAGTGAATCAATGCGATACATCGTATCAACAGAATGAAGGACAAAAAATGTGATCATTTCAATTGATACTGAAAAAGATTTCAATAAAATTCAACATCCCTTCATGAAAAAAACATTCAAAAAACCGGGTATAACAGGAACTTACCTCAACACAGTAAAAGCCATATGTGACATACCCACTGCCAGTACCATACATAATGAGGAAAAATTGAAAACCTTCCTCTAAGATCTGGAAAAAGACAAGGATGCCCCCTTTCACCACTATTATTCCACACAGTAATGGAAGTTCTAGCTAGGGGAAAAAGACAAGAGAAAGAAATAAATGGCATCCAAATTGGAAAAGAAGAAGTCAAATTATCCTTGTTTGTAGATTATATGATCTTATATCTAGGCAACTCTGAAGATGCCACCAAAAAAAAAAAAATCTCTTAGAACTGATAAATTCATTAAAGTTATAGGATACAATAGAGGCCAACAGTAAAAATCTGAAAAGAAAACCAAAAAAGTAATCCCATTTACCATAGTTACAATAAATAAATAAATAAATAAAATACCTAGGAATACACTTACCCAAATAAGTGAAAGTTCTCTATAATGAAAACTATAAAACATTGATGAAAAAAATTGAAGAGGACACAAAAAGATGGAAAGATATTCCATGCTCAAGGATTGAAATAATAAATATTGTTAAAATGTCCATACTACCCCAAGCAACCTACAGATTCAATGCAATCCCCATCAAAGCATCAATGACATTCTTAACAAAAATGAAAAAAAAAATCCTAAAATTTACATGGAACCATTAAAGACCCAGGACAGCCAAAGCCATTTTGAGCAAAAAGAACAAAACTGGGGGAATCACAGTACTCGACTTCAAATTATACTACAGAGCTGTAGTAATCAAAACAGCATGGTACTGGCATGAAAACAAACACGCAGACCAATGGAACAGAATAGAGAACCCAGAGATAAATCCACACATCTATAGTGAACTTATATTCAACAAAGTTGCCAAGAACATACAGTGGAGTAAGGACAATCTCTTCAATAATTTGTACTGGGAAAACTGGCTATCCACATGCAGAAGAATGAAACTAAACCCTTATCTCTCACCATATATAAAAATTAAATCAAAATGGATTAAAGACTTACTTCTAAGACCTGAAACTATGAAACAGCTAAAAGAACACTTTGGGGAAACGCTTCAGGACATTGGTCTGAGCAAGGAAACCCAAAGCACAGACAACCAAAGCAAAATTGGACAAATGGGATCATATCAAGCTAAAAAGCTTCTGCACAGCAAAGGAAATAATCAACAAAGTGAAGAGACAAGCCACAGAGTGGGAGAAAATATTTGCAAACTACCCATCTGACAAGGGATTAATAACTAGAGTAGACAACGTACTCTAACAACTCAATAAGAAAAAATCAAATAATCCAATTAAAAAATGAGCAAAGGATCTGAATAGACATTTCTCAAAAGAAGACATACAAATGGTCAACAGATGCATGAAAAAACGCTCAACATCATTAGTCAACAGAGAAATGCAAATCAAAACTGTAATGAGATATTATCTCACCCCAGTTAAAATGGCTTTTATCAAAAAGGCAATAACAAATCCTGGAGAGGATGTGGAGAAGGGGGAAATCTTGGTAGTCCGTTGGTGGAAATGTAAATTAGTGTAACCACTAGGGAGAACAGTATGGAGGTTTCTTAAAAAACTAAAAATAGAACTACCATATGACCCAGCAATTTCACTGCTGGATATCTATCTGAAGGAGGGGAATATGTATATCAAAAAGATATCTGCACTCCTATGTCTATTACAGCACTATTCACAATAGCCAAGATTTTAATCAACCACAGTGTCCATGAATGGATGAATGAGTAAAGAAAATGTGGTACATATACACAATGGAATATTATAAAGCCTCAAAAAAAGAATAAAATCCTGCCATTTGCAATGACATGGATGGAACTGGAGAACGCCATGTTAAGTGAAATAAGTGAAGCACAGAAAGACAACTCTCACATGTTCTCACTCATATACGGGAGCTAAATATTAAAAACAATTGATCTCATGGGGACAGAGAGTAGAATGATGGTTACCGGAGGCTGGGAAGGATACTAGGGAGGGGGGCGTAATAAGGGGACAGTTAGTGGGTACAAAAATGCAGTTAGTTAGATAGAATGAACAATATTTGATAGCACAACAAAGTGACTATAATCAAAAACAAGTTAGGGTATACTTTAAAATAGCTAAAAGAGTAGATTCGGAATGTTCCTAACAAAGAAATGTTAAATGCCTGAGGTGACGGATACCCCCAATAACCCTGATTTGATTAATTCACATTATATACCTGTATCAAAACATCACGTGTACCCTATAAATATATACAACTATTATGTACCCATAATAATTTTTAAAATGAATAAAAAACTTTAAAAAAAATTTACATGGGAATTTTAATCCTTACCCCCATATTTATCATAGACATATTCAAGATCACGCATTGCTCGTTACATTTTTTTGTGTGTAAGTCTCAACTCCCCAGAATGTGAACATACATTGCACTGTTTACTTCTCCCATATTCTCCACAGTGAGTAAATCAAGCTATTTTTTCTAGATATTATATAGATAATATTTTACTGATTTTATAATGTGAACAGGCAAATGTATATAAGAAAAGTGAATACATTTTCCACTACGCTATTTTGTTAGAAGATAAATGCAGATATTTGTGATAGTTTTAAATATTATGATATTGAAGCAGAAAAAAAGTGATGAAAATTGAAAAAAGAATGAGAAAATGTAGGAAGAAATGATTAGAATGACTAGGAAGGCCAAAGAGAAATGATAGCAAATTTTAAGGAAAAATTAGCCATGTATTTGTTATTTTATGAAAGGGTAACAATTAGTAATATTTACAGATAGTAAGAAAAAGAATTTATTTTTACTCACTTATTTTTTTTACCAAATGTTTATGTTCACTATTTGTTTTAACAGAGATTTAGCATACAACGAAGGGTTAAGTTCACAATACAAGGTAATTTTCCTGTATTGCCTTATACTAAACCAAGGAGGACATACTTTAAAAAGAGAATTTTAAAAAGAACCACACTTGTGTCATGTAGCAGGAAGACATACTATTTCACAATATCTGTTCTGAATTTCTTCCATGTTTAATAAATAAAATAGCTGACCACATGGACTTTCAGATTAAATCTCCGAGTTTTCATTCACGAGTTCTTGGTGTGGTCAGGTAATTACTGTTTTGGCCAATGAGATGTAAGTAGATTTTATGGCAGTTTCCAAGAATCTTCATCAAAATAATACAGCTGGCACATGTTCTTTGTCATTTTTTGCTATTCTTTCAACTTTTAATTACTCAAATATTGTCTGAAGGACTTTTTTCTTCTTATCAGGAATCATAACAGATTATTGGGTTTTTTTTTTTAAGTTTTGGCTGCAATCCAAATTGTCAGCTGCTGTTTCAGATCTATAAATAAGAGATAATTTTGATCAAAATTTGAGAGTTTAAAAGAAGACATCTACCAATAAATTCAATTGAAACCCAATCTACAAAGGAAAATACTCGCAAAAGTAGTAATCATTTAACTTTAGGAATTCTGCCTTAGTTGCAATGAAAAACTTGAGAAATATCGAAAATAATGTGTGTGAGGATCTGGCTGGGGAAAATAGTGTTCAAACTGATAGAAGCACAGCAGCAACTTTAAGTTTTCTTTAAGGTAGCTCACGCCTGTAATCCTAGCACTCTGGGAGGCCGAGGCGGGCGGATTGTTTGAGCTCAGGAGTTCGAAACCAGCCTAAGCAAGAGTGAGACCCTGTCTCTACTACAAATAGAAAGAAATTAATCGGACAACTAAAAATATATAGAAAAAATTAGCCGGCCATGGTGGCGCATGACTGTAGTCCCAGCTACTCAGGAGGCTGAGACAGAAGGACTGCTTGAGCCCAGGAGTTTGAGGTTGCTGTGAGCTAGGATGATGCCACGACACTCGCCCCAGGCAAGAGAGTGAGACTCTGTCTCAAAAAAAAAAAAAAAAAAAAAAAAATCGATTATTAAATTGAATCCATTATAGGCACACAGTTTGAAGGAATTAACTGACATATGGTAGCCCATCAACACCTAGAACTAAATAAGATCTATTCTTAAAATGAAGTAGAGAAAATGTAATATTTTAGGTATTTTTCTAAATTTTTACAACTCAGCTTTGCATTATTACCTCTACTGATCAAAAAAACAATAATAAGAGACTGAGGGTCTCAGGAAGTTAAAAAAAACTTCCTTAACATCAAGTGGTTTGTGAAGCTTGGAGGTTGGATTTGGACATAGGTCTGTTTCTTCATGTTCTTATATTATGTTAGCCTACTTGCCATGAAAGATATTTTGTTGTCCTTGTTGGTCTTTTGTTACTGTTTAAACTTACATGCATACCTAGAGTAAATGTTACTTTAGGGAAGAAAACAAAAAAAAAAAAAGTCAAAGTTCTTCATATTGAGCAGATAGATCAAATTAAGTATGAGAAAGCTCACACTTATTTTGAGAAGGCAGATTGTTTTCTCCTTGTTATTTTTATGTTAATTATTGAATATTCTTTTCTGGGATATAGAAATAATAGCATTTCCTTTCTACTTGTAGTCAGCTATTCAGTTATTTTCAACCAAAGTGAGCCTATTTTTAGTAGTATATTAGATTTCTTTTTATTGTCTGAAACACACAAATATGAATCTGAAGAAAGTTGTTAAGACAGGCTATAAATATCTCGAAACCAGTTCCATATAGTTTAGAAAGAAAAGAAATCACAAGATTATGATGTAGCTAAGTTTGTGGTTCTTATTTTTGTGAGGATTTTCAGACTAAGTGCTTGAATAAATTTAGTGAAATGTATTTCATAAATACCAAGAAAATCAAACCTTACAAGTTACTTTACTTCTTGGCAAATTGTTACTTTAAAGCATTTCAAACACCCTATAAAAGAAGGCCTTCTCCATGAATACACTCACAGACAACAATATTTGGATAGATTAAGTGAAATGAATCAGAAACACATGGATTACATTACTTTTAAAGTAAACATGAGTTTGAACATTATTGAAAGTGTCTAGCAAAATAGGACCAAAACATTTAAAAAATGGATTAATGAATTTCAGAAACCCAAGTAGCAAAAAAAGAAAAGAAACAGAAAACTGATCCATAATTAAAACTGAATAAAAAGGATGTTAATTTAAATAATTTGAATTTTGTTCTACTTTAGAATGCTCTCTAGTTTAACTCGGGTAACTATTTTGTTTATGTGAATTAATAATGTCACAAATAAGTGATTGTACTATTTTATACATACAAAAAGAAGCAATGCATAATGTCCTCTTGATATATCTAATGAGACCCTCTATGATCTGGCTCCTTTTATCTTTTCCCTAGCAATAGAGTGAGAGAAAGGAAGAGAATATGGCTGGACCACACAGCTTGAAGAGTGATCTTTGCTGTTTAAGGGATGATCTTCTCTGTGTCAGTGCCCTGTACAGTACCTGGTACTTAGTAGACACCTAACATTTTTGTTAAATTAAAAAAAAAAAATGAGATTACTGAAGGAGTCATAAATAATGAATTTTAAATAGGATGAAGGAATTGAGATCCAGTAAAACAAAATGATCACTCAAGATCATGTGAAACCCGAATGTGAAGCCATAATCTGATCATGTGAAGCCATGACTTGACTCCTTAACTCCCTTCTATATCCATTTCCGTCTGTAAAGAACGCTTTTTTAGGGCTATGAATTTAAATTCAAAGTCATACATACACAAACCAAAGAATGTTAGCAAAAACTGAAGAGCTATGGGGATGTGAAATTTAAAGGGTAAGGGGTCCGGCGCCGTAGCTCACGCCTGTAATCCTAGCACTCTGGGAGGCCGAGGAGGGTGGATCGTTTGAGGTCAGGAGTTCGAGACCAGTGTGAGCAAGAGCGAGACCCGTCTCTACTAAAAATAGAAAGAAATTAGCTGGACAAATAAAATATATATATAGAAAAAAAGTAGCCAGGCATGGTGGCGCATGCCTGTAGTCCCAGCTACTCGGGAGGCTGAGGCAGGAGGATCGCTTGAGCCCAGGAGTTTGAGATTGCTGTGAGCTAAACTGACGCCACGGCACTCTAGTCCAGGCAACAGAATGAGACTGTGTCTCAAAAAAAAAAAAAAAAAAAAAAAAAAATTTAAAAGGTAAGGTACAAAAATGCCTGAGTTCCTATCAATTCACTGGAAATGAAAACGCAAAAGAGCAGAAAGATGGAGGGGTGGGAGAGAGGGGTGAAGAGGATACTCAAATGCTTACAATTCCAAGGAAGTCACACTATCTTATTCATTAGATGAGTCATCGCAGTTGTTTTCAAAACATCACTAGAATTTTCCAAAGATAGATTTGCCTTTGAGTTTTATGATACTTTCAAATCAGATCATTTTACTGTTGCTTTTTATTGTGGATGAATGATCTCACATAGCAAAGCAACCCCAAAATTTCGGACTGAGATATACTTCAGATTTCATCTATGCCTCAGTCTTTTCTCAAATGGACATCTTTAAAACAAACATGATTTATAATTGAGCTTCTTTAAGGTGCAACACAAGGAAAGTATCATTCTTTGACAAAAAATTAATATAATCTTAGGCATGTCAGATTTGTTTAAAATTACTCAAACTTTGATTCCGTTATTTAAGCACAATAATATAGTAAATACAAATGGGATTATTTTTCATAAAGCATGTAGATTTTTTTTTCTTAAATTGGGAGCTCTTCATTATTTTATCCTATTGAAATTTGTCCAAGGAAAGGGAAAATATTGTAGAAGATGTCTGTTTATTAACTTAGGAAATTCTGATAATGTTTAATGCAATTTTACCCATGAATAATGAAATTTATTAATGCATAAATTTTGTCTGTGAATAATTGTATTTTTAATTTATCTTTGATTTTTCCCCCCTTTAGTCATAGATCCAGGGGTAAAAAGCCACTTGAGCAATGGTGAAGTCCATACCTTGATTTGTACTAAAGGAACGGAGACCTCTAGAGGTTAATTTCCTTTTGTGCTCGTTCATAGAGCTAGCTACCACAGATTAACGTAAAGGACAAACCAGTGGGGGAAAAACGTATTTGCAAGGTTGCAGTGCCCACAGTTGCTACCAATAGTCATGGCAGTTTAGTACAATGAACAACTACTAATATGGAAAATTGAGATCTCTGAGATAAGGGATAGAATTTTCCATTTAAGAGGTATTTAAAACTTTTGGTCCTTTATACCTTCCTTTTCATCTTTCACAATTCCATTCTCTGTTATCTTCTTTGCAGAGTCTTGTTCTCTCCCTCCTTTGCCATGGTAAAGTGACCTACTCTCTCCTATGTACTCTCAGGGTGCTTCTTAATAATTACATAATCACACTTACCCGTAGTATATTATGTGGTGATATCTAGTTATTTATCTATTTCCTTGAATAAAAATAAATTCTGGAAGGAAAGGCACTGAAATTTATTCATATTTGTTTCCCTAACAATTGACATATTACTTTATATATAAAAAGAGTTTGGTGAATGAAAGGAAGTTTAAGTCTATAAATTAGTAATAACAATTCTAGAAAGATTATGAAACTACAAGGCTATACGTAAAAGATAAGATCTGTGAGCCTAATCTGTGGTATATAATCACCATGGTATATCAAACAAGATGGAGACATGTGAGTGGTGCAGTGAGTCATTGAGATCAGAACACGTGATAAGAAATTAGTTGACCTACATCAGAACCAAGGAATCCAGGCATAGGAATCCAGAACCAGTACCCCAAGTGATAGACTCCTTGGCTAAAACCCACACTACAAAGTAAACATTTCTCTTTAAATTAGAATCAACAAAATGAAGTAGTTTAACACCTCCAAAAAACAAGAGTCAGTCTTATGAACCAGAGAAGTTGTGTAATAAGGCTTTTCTAAGAAGATACTCTTTATAAATGAATCTTCAATCTACCATCATAGAAGCTCTACCACCTAAAAGCCAGAACCTGGAGACTGGCGAAATTAGGAAGGAAAAAAGAGAGGGACGCTAAATGATTTCACATGTTTCTTGATATTTGGGCTACCTACTCCTTTGATATTCTGATTTTTAAAAATGAATGTAGGCTGGTCACGGTGGCTCACGCCTCTAATCCTAGCACTCTGGGAGGCTGAGGCAGGAGAATCACTCGAAGTCAGGAATTCCAGACCAGCCTGAGCAAGAGTGAGACCCCGTCTCTACTAAAAGTAAAAAGAAATTAGCTGGACAACTAAACGTATATCGAAAAAATTAGCCAGGCATGGTAGCACATGCCTGTAGTCCCAGCTACTTGGGAGTTGAGGCAGTAGGATTGCATGAGCCCAAGAGTTTGACATTGCTGTGAGCTAGGCTGATGCCACAGCACTCGAGCATGGGCAGCAGAGTGAGACTCTGTCTCAAAAAAAAAAAAAAAATGAATGTATGCACAAATAATCTTAAACTGACAGTTCAGGGACCATGGACCCTTCTCCAGTGATCCAGGTACTTCTGTAGTTCTAGATAGAACCCTTGGAAAGAAACTGTAAAATAGCTAAAACTAAATTAATGTGAAAAAACTAAAGGTCACCTCTGCTACAATTAAGCAATTTGACTAAGTTTTGCCATTCTGTTGGCAACTTTTAATAATTTTTGCTTTTTTTTCATTTCTTTAATTCCCTGGAGATATCCCTTAAATTGATGCATTTATACGCATGCACACAAGCATAGAGCTCAGTTACTGAAATTTTTCCCATCTTAAATTAAAGACAACTAGTATCAAAACTATAGAATATGCAAATGATTAAACAAGAAAAAAACCTTATTTTATTTATTTTAAACCCCAATATATGTTCCTCATTTAAAAAATGTAGTTTAGTAAAGTGGCATTAAATTTTCATTTGCTTTAAGAATAAAATAATTTTCTGGTTACAGAAAATTTTTTTAACTATCAGAGCATTAGCGTGCATACAAAGATGATTTAATTATGTTCAAAAAAGTAAAATCCATAAAACACTAAGCCTAATTTGAATATAACTTAATTTTTTATAAGATAGAATTAACCAAACCATGTAGTGGCTTTGTACACATATTGATCATATTATATAGAAACTACATAACTATATATACTGTGTAATATATATTACAATATAATATACAAGTATAAATATATAACTGTATATATAATATATAGAGAGAGTTCTATAATATATAGAACTATGTTGTCTATGCTTCTATACCGTGAGTTCCTGGAATGAAATTCTATGCCTTGTTAATTATTTTGTCATAAGAATTAGCACAGCATCTGTGGAGCTCCAGCATGTTACACGATAGAAATGCATTGTGTCTGGAATATACTACGTGTGAGGAGATACTGCAGTGAGAGAAGGGTGGAAGATGTGTCAAAAAAGATATATTAGATCTCTAAATGTCTTGATCAGTTCATTTAGATTTTGTCTTGGGTTAATGAAAAGCTGTAGAAAGTTAAGTAGATATGCAAAATGTTTGTGTTTTACAAAGAAAATTCTAATTTCATCAGAGATGAAAAACAAAAAATAGAAAACAAAAGGCCTGATAAGAGACTATTAAAATAGTCTACAGGAGTCTATATGAAAACAAACTAGAAGAGTCCAGGTAAAAAATGTCTGTACCAAGACAATGACACTGGGAAAGAGTAAGAAAAGAGAGTTTCTAGAAAAAAAAACATGTACACACTGTGATTCTGTGAAGTTTAATCCAGAAATGCAAGGATGGTTCAAGATTAGGAAATCTGTTAAGAAAATTATATTAGTACATTAAGCACTTATTGTGCCCTTTGCTTAGAACACCCTTCCCAACCCCATACATTTTGAAGGCTCAAGTTCACCCTCAGGTCACTCAGGTGTCTGTCCTTCTGTCCCCTCTGCAAAGAGACCTTAATGGACCTCCCTTTTAAAGGCACACTTAGCATCTTTCTCTAATCTCTTACACTGTTTATTTATCTAACAGTAATTGCTACCTAACCCTATATTATTTACCTTTTTCTTGTTTCTTTATTATCTGTCTCCTCTACTGAAATTCTAGATCCATAATCCCAGCATTATCCTGGCACAAAGTAAGTGCTCAAACAAGTTTTAACATTTACCTTCATAAATGTTAAAAATACATTTGATGTAATTTCAAAATTTCTTTTTTTTAAAGAAATGGAAGAACTTAATATAAATATTCAAGATCTATATGAAAAATACTTCAAACTCCTAGAACGACTCCAAAGACAAAGAGAACAAATGTAAAGGCATACTGTGTTCTTAGAAAGATGTATCTTAAAGAAATAGGTCATGCCCGTGATAACCTACAAATTTAAATTTATTCCAATAAAAATACAAAAATAAGATGTTTTCAAATAAAAAAAAAAGATTAGAAATATCTTGTGTTCATGATGGAGGCAAGCCCTACCAGAGAGTAACATATATGTATATAGGGATTTTTTTCCCCTTCATATGCATTCACTCTCTAAATTATGGAGCATTTCAAATCCATTTAATGCCGATGGCTATTTTATTTTATCTATAGCCTGGGATTCTTCACTGAAGTCCAAATTTGTATATCCAATTTTCTATTCAAAACCCACTTTGATATTTAACAAGTATATTAATTGTTCCAGAGTGAGCTCTTAACATTTACCTACCTCAAAATCTGATCTTTCCACCCTCTTTGCAATCTGAAATAAAGGCAAAAACATCCTCTCAGTTTTTCTGACTGTGTATAATACTCATAGTCATCTTTTATACCTTATTCTCTCTTTTCAATCTATCATTCAATCTGCCATCAAATAAGACAGTCTCTGTTGTAGATACATATTGAGAATTTGATGACCTCATGCCATCTCTACTGCCACCATACTGGTCAGAGTCACTATTATATCTTTTCTGAATTATTGCAATTGATTCCTGACTTCTCTGCATGATTCCACTTTGCCTACCTTCCCTTCCCCTCCACCAACCCACTTACCCTAGTTGTCTATACATAATACAGCAATCCAGAGATCTTTGTTTTGCAGTTGGAAAATTTAAGGTAAAATAGATACCTGAGGTAAATTGGGAAGTAGACCACATTTCTTTGGAAATTGTAGCTTAGGGAAAGGAATTGGAAGAGAGTGCATTGGGTATTTTTACACGAAATTAGCAAAACACAAAAGAAAGTTGAATTCAGTGAAGAATCGGCTTGTTTTCCAGTAGATATAAAAGACAATAGAGACACGTCTGTGGCCTTGTGGACTGCAATAAGCTAGCTGCTTCTGGAGTCCAAATGGCAAGTGATGAATTCAAAAGTGACACAGCCCTACTAAATTTTTCCATTGAATGAAGTGACACATGGAAAATATCAGATTAAGAATGTGATGCCAACTAAAACTTAGTTAGTAAATAAAGGGATCAAAGAGCGTGACCTTCTAATTGCTGTTTCAGATAGCCTCATGTTAGCTACCACGAAGTCAAGAGAGAAAGGGAGAAAGAGAGAGAGAGAGAGGGACAAGGAGAGGGAGGGAGGAGAAAGGGGGGAGAGAAAAAGAGAGAATATGAATGAGGCAAAAAAAAAATGGATGTGTCAATGAAATTTGTATCTTATTAACAGTGAATTGATAAGATGTGTACTACACTGTTGAAAGAATATTGTGGCAAAGAAACAAGTTTTGATTTTTAAAAAGTCTTTAACTTTTTGAGACTTAAAACAATATTTATGCCCTCAAACTTCCATGAAAAGGGGGAAGGCTGTGAATTCTGTATAGCCTCCAAAGAAGCCAAGCTCCCAGCATCGATCCCTGATGAAGCCAAAGAGATGCCTCCAAAATGACAGAAACAAGAGCTATAGAAAATAATGGGCAACGTTCTTCCCAGAGAGCAAAATTAGAGCCTTCAAAATGTGGCCCACCAGCGACTTTAAATGATTGTCTTTCTTCCCCTTATGTTTAGAAGCATTTAGTTTAGTGATCCTGTCCCCATTCTACCACTATATATTTGGGATGCTAACATACATAGTTTTTATAGTGTCAAATGCTGTCACACAAAAGGGATATCTTGGACTTTGAACTCAATATAGTGACTGGATGACATGTTTGGCAGTGTATTTTCAGTGAGTATATTTTTTTGTGAAAGGAAAGAGAGACCTGCACATTTGGTGACACAGGGGCAGAAAGTCGGAGAGACCAGCTAAATTACCCCCATTCCCATTTATTGTTCTTGGGTATTCAGGAAGGCTACATTCCCAGTCTCCCTTACAGTTTATGAAGTCATGTGTCTCCTCTTGCAGGAAACATGCTACTTATAAAATGGAAAACAAGAGAAAAAAATTTTCCTGAATACCATCTGTTATGATACCATAGGAAATCCAAGCTAATCCATAGACAAAATATTGGATCTTAATAAGATAATAATCTGGGTATCTAAATTGAAAAGTTAAAATTCAAAAATATCAGAAATATTTTATGTACTGATGTAAGTCAGTTGAAAAAAATGTCCCAGAGAAAAGATTTTATTTACTGCAGCAACAAAAATAATCAAAAAGTTAGGATTAAATCTAAAAAAAAAAAAAAATGTGTGACAACTTTATGGAGAAAATTACAAAATATAATATGGTGACGTAAGACAAGATTTCAAAGAAATTATGACATACAGTATTTTCATGTACTGAAGGACTCAATAAGATATCAAGCTTACATGAAGCAATATATAAATTTCATGTAATTATAGTCAGAGTCTTTATGAAAATCTGACAAATTCCAGAAAACCTCAAGGAAGAGCAAAAAAACCAAGAATAGGCAGGAAAATATTGTAGGAAAATGAAGTGGATAAACTTAGCCATCCAAATATCAAGACTATTGTAAAATGTTAGTAATCAAATGATGTACTATTTTCAGAGAAAAAGGCAAATACAAGAGACTTGAGAGCTCAAAAATATACCATGCCATATAGAAATTATGTCAAAGAAAGACAGTATGAATTAAAAGATATTATAGTGAACTATTTAATAATCAGTGGTGGAAAAATTGGTTATCCATATAAAGAAAATTTAATCAATACCTACAGCATAAAAATGATATTGTACATTAAAGAAGTAAATGCATAAAGCCCAAGTTTATAAATTTTAAAAAGAAACTTAAGAAAATATTTTTATGGCTTTTGAATAAAGAAGAATTTCTTAGAAAAATTGAAAAAAATGATAAAGTGATAATTTATAAAAATGACTACATTGAAATTAAAACATATTCCAATAAATGAGACAAAGTTAAAAACAAGCTACAGAGTGGTAGAAGATATTTGCAATGAAAAATTTTAAATTGTATTGATATTCATATTTTATTAAAAACCCATAATAATTAGGAAGAAATATTCCAAACACCAAATAGAAAATTGTGTAAGCGTTTGAAATAAAGAATGAAAAATGAAAATATAAAAAGAGCCTCAATTTCATTTTATCTTAAGATAATTCAAATTAAATCCAGAATGAAATATTTCTCATTCATCAAACTTCCCTAAATTAAAACTAACTGTAATAAATATGAGTGAGTATACAGATAAAGAGACAGGCTCATATTCTACTTGTAGAATATGTATTTAGAAATGTAAATTGCTAAAACCACTTTGGAGAAAACTTTGGTAATATGTTTATATCCTATATAATGGCAATTCCAAATCCAATTGTGTATCCAAAAGAAACTCTTGTATATATGTGTATATATATATATATATATGAAAACATAAAAGAATTATTATTACAATAGTATTTATAATAGCAAACAATTGGAAATATATACCCCTGAAATAAAGGCAAGTCTAAAATGGCATGCAAAAATCTATCAAATATTCAAAGAAGGGATAATTACTCTACCTATATAAATGTTTTTAAAATGTGAAAATAAAAGTTTTCCAGTTTATTTTTGAAGATATTTCTCTGTCTCAAACAAAAAGTATCACTGAAAATTAATCTAGATATTAATCTCACTTGTGAATATAACAAGCTACCAGGTAAAATACTAACACTTTGTAACAATAGCATATAAAAAGAGGTACACAACTTGACTAATCCTGATTTAATTCTAATAGTTCAAGGATCTTCAAGCATAAAAATGCATATATTGATGTAGTTATTTAATTTATGCAATAAGACTTG
>RJWJ010012504.1:0-41766 GCA_004363605.1 Indri indri | reverse complement strand
ATTAGGCACTTGTTCGGCAATTAAGAGACACGAATTACAGCAGAAAAAGCCCATTACCAACAAATGGCGGACGATGACCACTGACGGCGCTGAAGTCCCTGATGAAGCGTGCACGCTGGAGGCACTTAGTCTCTGGGAGACGCAATACCTCGGCCCCCATGGCCTCATTGGTCACCCTCACCTTCCTGCCACCACCGTTCCTGTCCCAGCGGCCAGGCCACCTGCCAGGTTGGACCACCCCCCCACCAGGCTGGACACACAGCCCTTACCCATGCCAGGCTGGACACACAGCCACCGCCCGCGCCGGGCCGGACCGCCGAGCTGGGGACAGCAGGCAGCCATGGAGACGGGGCACGGTGAGAGCCAGGCCGAGTCCCTAAATAGGCCCCTGCAGGAGATGCCCGGGAGGAGGTGGGGCCTACACGACGGGCGCCATGATTCACCCGTCAGTGGAGTGAGGACACTGAAAAGGATCCCCAAATTCCCTTATGGCTCTGGGACCCAGAGCCTGAGCCAGAGAAAGTTCCAGAATCAGTTGATGAGTGAATTAGCATTAACCAGATGAGTCAGATGACAAGGCACGTGGGAAAGTCCAAGCTGACCATGAAAGGCAGCTCCCTCCCATCGGATAAAATCCCGAGCCAGCCAGGCAGAGGGGCACTTGCCACGTTGGGGGCTCCCACGGGGACCAGGCGCAAGCCGGGCCCAGCACAGGGGCTCCCCCTGGCCTCCTGGGTTCCAGGACCCCAGGCCCAGGGAAAGATGGGGTTCACCTGGAGTTCTGAGGGCCCGAGACCCCACCCCACGCCAGGAGCACGGCCCCACCATCCGCAGGCAGCCCTCAGTGGGCTCCGCCTGCCCAAGAGCTCAGTGCCGGCTCCAGCCCACCCCAGCCTCAGCCTGCACCCACTCCGCCGCCCAGGCAGGGCCCCCAAGCCTGGCCTGTCTGCAGCAGCCCCCACTCAAAGGGCCCCAGGGTTGGAAAGAGGCTTTTTCTTCCCAGAGATTCCAGCCAGAACTCCTCTCTCAGTGGTCCCAGATCCCAGATTTATCCCCCACACAGAAGGCCCCATGGCCCGGCAGAGCAGGCCAGAGGTCCAGAAGACACCACTGCTCCAAAAGAAACTTTAATGGGCCGGAGCACAGCAGTGACCGTGGCAGGGCTGCTGATAACAGCACGCCAGGCCGGGTGGCTGGCAGGCTGGCGCTAACCCCCAGCACCATCTCCTGATCCCAGTGCTTCCGAGAGGGACCCTGAGGCTCGGGGAAGGAATGGGCCTTGCCTGCAGCCACACAACCAGCACAACAGAGCCGGATCCAAACCCAGGACTCAGGCATCCAAGCCTCTGGGGCCTGACACAGGTCGCCGACTAACCCAGTCCTCATCGCAGCACGACCCCGTGCCCAGCAGGGTGGGAGGAACCCTGCCTCCCGACCACAAGCAAGTCTGCAGCCTGTCACCGGCCCAGGCAGCGCAGCCAGAGGCCCACCAGCACCCCATGTCCGGCCCAGGCCGCTCAAGGTAGCTGGCCACTCCGAGGCCCTGCCCAGGGAGGCCTGCCGTGCCAGGCAGGATGCAGCAGCAGCAGGGGCCCCAAGACATGGGTCCGGGGCTCCCTGAAGCGGTGACGGCACCCATCTCTGCAAGTGTGACCAGAGACACAGGCTGCGACGGCACCTCCGCATGTGGATCACGGCCCCCTTCCCGCCTAGTCCGTGCGTCCCAGCACCCCCGGGCTGCCCAGCCCCACCGGGGCTCATGCAGGGGGGTGGGGGGGTTCTGCCCCCAGGGCGGTATTTCCCTGCCCTCAACCCGGACTCAAGGCCCAAGCACTACTGGGCTTTCAATGGTTTAGTCAGCAGAGCAAGTGACGTTCTCTCTTCATTCTTCTTCAGGAGAAAAACAAACTGGGCCCACGAATTTGGGGGGAGGTCAGCCGCCCCCCCAGGGCCTAGGGTTTCTCACCCTCCAGACAACACCACGCAGCCGGAGGACCACCAGGAGGTGGCTCAGGTGCTTTCCACGCAGCCGGGCACGGGCCAGGTGAGGCGGGGCGGGCCCAGGTGCAGGAGCAGGCAGGCTTGCCGGGGGTGAGGAAGGGCAGGGGTGAGGAAGGCCAGGACCGGCAGCTGTGGGAGGAAGGGCAGCAGGTGAGGGAAGAAGCCCCCACGGGAACGGCAGGGGGAGGGGACCACAGCCACACACCTGTGGCCATTAATTAGCTCACGACTGCCAGGTAATTACCACGCGGGCCCCCAAACCTTCATAGGCCACAACGACCCCTTCAGGGTAGGCCCATGTGACAGCCGGCACCTGGGGAGCCCGGCAGGCAGAAGCCGCTGCACAGCCTCAGTTTCCCCAGCTGTGTGGTGAGACCATGGTTTTTAAGTCCAGCTGTAAGAAACCTCGGGTATGGACGGGGACCCCAGCCCCAGCAGGAACCCCTCTACCTTCCTCGATTCTGCACACAGGTGGTCTGGAAGGTTCTCTGCGGCCGCTGCCCACCCCATAGCCCTTCCAGCCCCACTCCCCGGCTGCAACCTGTGCCGCCTCCCTGGCCTCACGCCAAACTCCTGTTCCCTCCCTCTTGTGGCAGCCACCCAGCAGTTGCTCAATAAATGCTCCCTGAGCTCTGTTGAGCCTCCCGAAAAGCGGGCTGGGGGGGGACAGGGGTGCCAGGCTTAATGAAAATCCCCGCGTGGGGCTGTGCGCCTCTCAGCCAACTCCAGCTCACCCGAGGGCTCCTCCTGCCCTCTGCCCCCTCCTCCTCTGCTGGGCTTTGCGGAAATGCAGGGACCCCGTGCCTGCCCCCAAGCCCACAGCTGCAAACCCCGGGGGCTCCTGGCCCTCTGCCCGCAGCCCTCGCACTTCCACACACAGGCCAGGCTCAGACCTGCCACCTCCACCCCGCAGAGACCCCAGCCCTGGCCCGGGCCTGCCCTAGGCCTGCCATTGGGACTGCCTGTCTCTGGCAGGGCTCAGGGGCCCTGCCCGGTCCTGCTGACAGCCGGGGGCAGGCGGGTGGGGAAGCCCAGGACGGCGCTGTTGTTGGAACGGCACCCAACAGAAGCCGGGAGAGCAGGATCCCAGATCTCTGGAGACATCTCCGGAGCTGGGCCTTGTCAGCTGCTGCGCACGACACCTTCGTGCCTCCCCCACACCCACAGGGTCCAGTCCGGGCCGCCCGCCCACCCCAGCTCCTGACCTCCCCACACAGAACCAAGACATCTCCCTCCTCTGGGCCTCGGCACATGCTGCGCCCTGCCTGTGCCCCTGCCAGGGACCTGCAGGTCGCCACCTCCCCCAGGAAGCCTTCCCTCCACCCCCACCCACCCGCTAAGGGAGGCCCTTTGCTCCGGACTGTAGCTGCCCACATCCTGCCCCTGGCCCACCTACTGCCTGAAAGTGGCGGGGAGAGCCCAGCTGGCCTGGAGCCCAGCTCACGGCTCCTCAGCCTGGACACCTTCCAGGCGAGGGCTTGGGGACCAGGCAGGGCAGATGCGGCCATCTCAGCCTGACCTGGGTCCTTCCTTGGCAGCAGCCTGGGCCTGGACAGGCACACCCCACAGGAGCCCTCGTAGGAGCGGCCCACGGCCTCCCACGGGACGGCTGTGAAGGGGCCAGCCCCCAGGCGGGCACGAGCTTAAGGTCTGACATGAAAACACAGCTGGCGCCACAGTTCATCCTGTGACAGCACCAGCCCCCAAAAGGACGCCCAGCTTCCACCCAAAATCCGCTTCCCACCAGCCCCCTGTGTTCTCCAGGGCACTGCAGGTAACCTGGGCGTCCCCAGCCCTGCACAGGGTGGCCCCCAGCCTCGGGCGGGATGTTCTGCCACCCCGTCCCCGCTCTGCCGATGCTCCTGGGTCAGCTGCAAGCTGCCCCTGTGGTCCCGTCCACGGGCGAGCCACCCTCGTGCTCACAGCGTGAGCCCTCCTTGAGGACGCACGGACTGCTTCCAATGCCGCACACTCCCACCCTGCGCACGTGAGGAAACTGAGGCCCAGGAAGTGCCTGACCTCACGGAGACAGGAGGGAGCCAAGGCATGACCCCGCTCTCTGCCACCCCCTTCCCCAGGGACGAGCCCACATGATCGAGGCCAAGGCTGCTGCTCCCAGACAGTGAACTCTGGCCAGGCTCTGGAGAAGGGCTCTCATCCGGCAGGAACCAAACCTGTCCGACCACCCTGCAGCCGCAGTGCCGACTATCTGCCCCATCGCATTTCTCAACCCGCAGAGGACAGGTGATTGCAACAGGCTGCGGAGACAGATAAGGAGCCTGGGGTGTGGGCTGGGTGAGTGTGGGGCGGATTTTTTTTGTCTTGTTTGGTTTGCACCCCGGCTGTGCCTTCATGCCTCCCCGGCTCTGCTCAGGGACTCCAAGCTTCCTGGGGTGCCCTGCATGGGGCCTGGGCAGGGGCTCTGGGCCCTTTGGGGCTGAGGCTGGGAGGGAGGCTGGGTGAGAAGGCCACCAAGAAACGCCCTCTATCAGAGCCATCGAGGGTGGTGGCTGAGCAGGCCCCGGGCAGGGTGAGGCTGGGCGGAGCCAGCACCTGAGAAAACCACCTTTCCAGTGCTGCCAGGGCAAGCATGCCACCAGCCAAGCCTGTAACCTTCCCTGGCAGCAGGACGCTGATGCGAAAGCCCACCCTTCCCTAAGTGCGGCCAAGGATGTCCATCCAAGAGCCACTGACGCTCACCACAGCGCCCAGCATACAGCAGGCGCTTGCTGAACACGGCCATGGGTGGGGGATACACCCTGGACGAGGCGTGGACCCTCCCCGCCCGCAGTGGCGGCTAGGCCCCATCCTGCGACTCGGCAGCCTCTACACGTCCCGCGGCCCGGGAGGCCTGGCGGGCACTGTGGAAGCACACATGGTACAGCTCCTCGGTCCCAGCCTGGCCAGAACTCAGACCCCAGCCCAAGGCCACAGCCACGTGGTACGAGCTCCTAGTGTGAGCCAGACAGTGACTCTCCACCTTACACAAACCCAAGGCAGGAACTCTTCTCCCCATCATACTGAAGAGAAGACTGAGGCTCCAGTTGGTTAAGGGCTTGTCCAAGGCCCGGAGCTCCCCCAGTGAGGGCCAGCCACGACAGCCTGACAGTCCCCCACCCCACGGGGCTGGGAAGCCAGGGGAGGGAAGGCACCTTCCCCAGAAGGTCCCCACCCATCCTGCTCTGCCCTGCCCAGCAGGAGCAGGAGGGAAAGAAATTTGCCCTTAGCGTTCATGCTTTTCCAGGTCGCCAGGGGAAGGAGGCTTGGCCTCAGACAGGTTCCACGGCACGGGCTCCCGTGGGCCCACGGCCGCCACTCTGCAGGGGAGTTGGGGCCTGGCGGTCATCCGGAGCACAAGCAGCTGTCCCCGCCCCTGAGGCTGCCCTCCCCGGGGCTTTCTGTCTGACACCCGGGAACAGACCCTGCGCCTGGGCCTCTGCTCCCCTGGGACAGGACAGCCTCCAGGGCAGAGGCCCGGGAGGAGGAATTCCCTAGCACGGTGCAGGATGCACCCGGGCAGGCCCCTACCTGCCTCCCATGTAGCCAGGACTCGCCATTCCAGTCTCCAGCGCTGAAGGAGGGCTGTGGGGGTGCAGGCAGCGCCCCAGCCCCTGGCTCCTCGGCCTGGCCACGGAGGGCGGCTCTGTAAGCCTCTCGTCTGTGGCCAGCCAGCCCCCGTCCTTTGGGCCCTGCTGCCCTCGTGATTCCAGGCCTCGGCTTCTCCCTCCCACCCAAGAAGTGAACCCCCAGCAAGAAAAGACTAAAATGACAAGTGGCAGGTCCCAGTGCAGGCTGAGTGCCAGGTGAGAACTATCTGGCTTCATCTCTTTTCACCCTCCCAGCTTGTCAGAGAGAGCAGCAGATCGGGAAACTGAGGCTGGGAGGAGTGACTGGAGCTCAGGCTGGTTTTTTGTCCACCAATCAGCTGACAGTGCCCCCTGGCCTGCGGGGGGGCCCGGGGCAGAGATGCCCCTCCCACCCTGGCCCACCGGGTGCTGCTCACAGATCTGGGCCTGCATTTCCTGCAGGTGAGAGAGACTCTAGGGAAGGAAAATGGAGACAGAGAAGCCTCAACAGCCAACGGCCCCCCCAGCACACCCCCCCTGCCCTCATGACCTGGGTTGGTGCTCACGACAGGAGGGGCAGGGGGAGCCGGGCACACAGGAGAGCTCGGGGAGGCCAGGATCCTGCCTGCAGGGATTGGGTGGCCCAGCCCGAGCCCCACCCTGAACCCCAAAGGCCAAGTGGACGGAGGAGAGACAGTGTACGCACTTCCTGGAATCATGGTCATGTGGTCTCCCGGGAGCCCCTCTGGCCCAGACACCCCAAAACTCCAGGGCAGGCTACCCAACTCCCAACAGAGACGCTCCACGGCCTCTCTGTCCCCCTGCCAAGCCCGCTCAAGCCTAGAAGGCTTGTGGGCACTTGCTCCCGGGACGTCACGTGCACGGGTCTGTGGGACTCGGAGGGTCACACCCCGAGGAGAGCAGAGGCCTGAGATGGGGAGGAGGTCTGACCTAGACCTGGGACTCTGAGCAACCAAAGAACTTCTCAGGATTTAAATCTTACAGGCAAGGCCAACCCACCACAGCCAACAGTGGAGCTGCAGGAAGAACAGCTTTGGTGGCCCGGCAGGGGCGACCCAAGCCCGCAGGGATCAGCCTGGTGGCAAGTGAGAATTGCCCAGGGAGCCATCAGAAACCCAGTGGCCCGGCACTGCCCCAACGCTGCAGGCCAGCCCAAGGCTGGTCTGGGCTGTGCCTGGTCCCCGGGTGATGCTGAGGGCGGGCAGGGCGAGACGCGCTGCACCAGGGCCACTCGAGGCCATCGCCAGCTGCGGGTTCACCCACCCTGCCACGAAGCCACACTCGGGCCTGCTCACGCCAAGGCTGTCCAGGGAGGGGCATCCAGGAGAGCCTGCAGCTGGCCCCAAATGCTGTGCAAGTTATGGTGAAAACAGGCACAGCCTTGCTCCTTAAGTCTTGGTAGAAAAGCGACATCAGATTCACCGCGCGGCTGCAGAGCCAGGATGGGGACCCCATGGCAGGCACAGCACAAGTGCCCCGCAGCGCTCCCTGCAGACGTCACCAACCCACCGCCCACCCTTCCTCGCCAGGGCCAGGCAGCCCAGCAATCCGTCAGGACAGGTGCGCTCTCGGCTTTCCCACGCGTGGGCTGGGGAGCAAGGTCCCGTCGTGTGTCCACGCCCTCCCAGGACCCCTGGGCCCCGTCAGTCCCCAGTGAACAGACACAGGTGCCCTCAGCTCACACCCCGGAAACAGCCCCTCTCACTCACCCCTGCACCTCAGGGACATGTCCCCAAACGCAGACAGCTTTCGTGCTCAGCGCACATCACCAAGGAGAGGGTGGGAACGCACGACACAGATGGCGCCCCAAACAGCACCCCAGACCTGCTCTCCCGAGGCCCGCATCCCCGCGCTGAGGCCACCTCAGCCCTCCTGCTGGCAGCCTGGGGGAGGGCCTGGGGTCCGGATGGACACGCGGGGATGCACAGGCTGCATACACAACCCGGCCGCTGCCCCTCCCTCCAGCGGAGATTCCACCTCCGGAGGACATTCGCAAGCAGGACGCCGGCAGCCCTCCACGGCCACTTAAGAAAACAAACAGGCCTCCTCCCCAGCCGGGCCCATTCGGTCTGCGTTTGCTCTTGTTTCAGAAGTAAACATCGGCCTTTTCCTCATGCACCAGAACCCCCAGCTACAGGCCCGGCCTGCCCAGCCACGCCAGCGGCCCGGGCCCCTCCTCCCACTTCCAGAGGGGGACCCTGCACCCCAACTCTAGGTGCTAAGAGGGCCCCGGGGCTGCTCATACCCACTGCCCACACCCCCAGAGGCCGCCCAGACGCAGGAGGCGCTAGGGCGTCAACAGGCTTGCAGACCAGCCAGGCGTGACCTCCTGCCGCCCCCGTGGGCACCGGGGAGAGAAGAGACCAAGAAAAAACCCAGACGGACGGAGGATGGCGGGAGAAAGAGCCAATGCCCCCAAGTGCTCCTGCGACTCAGCTCCCACGTGCACCCCAGAGACGGGGAGCAGGGCACCTCGCTGGCCCTGCACTCACTCCACTCACCAGCCCTGGGCAAGCCTGACTCTGTTTCCCTGAGGGGACTGACACCCGAGCCCAGCCAGCACTCCAGGAAAGGAAAACAAGGGCCGGTGGCCCAGCAGGACCGGGGCTGGAGACCAGGGGGTCCAGAAGCTTACGCCTGCACGGTCTGTCGCTCTGGCAGGCGGCCACTGCTGCCCGTGGCTGGGCAGGGGTGTGACAGGGAGGACAGGCCAGCCCCGCCAGGCCCCACGCTGCCCACGTGAGGGCTAGAGCGGGGCCCCTGCCCCCCAGCAGGGAAGGCGTGGACCCCTCCTCTGGGTCCCTGGGGCAGCCCTTTCCCGCCCTTCAGACCTGGCCAGGCACCACCACGCCCCTGGTCCCTTCCCCGTCCCTGCACCCTCCCTGGGGTTTTCCACGCATCATCCAAGTCCAGGCTCCCTGGGGCGCGCACCGTTAGCTTGCCCCTCCCCTGTCTTGCCAGGCACCCAGCACAGCCTGGCAGCCCACGGTCCACAGCAGCTCCTGGGCCCACCGTCTCGCCCTCACCCTGCGTCCAGAACACCCTCCCCTCGCCGCACCCAAGCCCTGCATGTCCTTCAGGACCCTGCCTCCAGCTGCCTGTGCAACCGGCTCCTCCCATGGGGCCGCCCGGAAGCCGGACCTTAGATGCCCAGGCCCCCCCCAACGTCCCAACACAGCACGCGCACACGCACACGGGCACACAGGCACACGGCCTCCCGCCCAACCCAACACCCCCCACGCCCAGGCAGGGCTGCAGCCGCTGCGCGGCCTCGAACTCTGCCGAGGCCCCCGCACACCCACTCCGACAAGCCCCGCTTCACGTCATTCAGCTCTCGCTTTGATGGTTAAAAATTCGTTCACGGCAGCAGATTGGTTATTACATCTCGGCCTTAATTAAAGAGGGCCGCAGAATGGCATTTTAACCAGCAATATCATTTTCTAATTGACACGTCTCCATTATCAAGAAAAATACTCAACCGGCCTGAAACGGAGCTGGCACCCCTCCTCCACCTCCCAGAGGGGAAGGACGGTTCAGCTTCAATTTTTAATCTGCTGATGAAATATTCAAGGCCAGGGAGGGGATTACATTTCCCAAGGTGTAGGATCCCTGCCCTCTCGGGGCTCCCCAAGCCTGGCAGACACCGAGTTTGGGTGCCAGGGTCGGGGCAGTCTGGAGGAACCGAGCCCACGCGGGCGGGGCTGCGAGGGGCTGCCCACAGCAGCCCAGGGCCACTGCTCTTCCCTTCCCTCCGCCGCTGTCCCTGCCGTGGGTGACCCCGACTGCACCTTCCCGGAGGAGGATGCTGCGGCCCAGAGGGCCAGGGCTGGCCCAAGGCCCCCCGATGCCTTCCCAGTGGCCTCCTGGGATTGGTCCCACCACCTGTCCACACGCCCAGCCCCAAATCCGACCCAGACAGGAGAACAGCCCCACGCGCTGTAATTTCATGAGCAAAACGCTCCCTCACGACCAGGCACTCACACCTCCAGGCCACACACTGCACATGGGGTCCAAGCTGGGTGCCCCTCCTGCACAGGAGGGGACACTGAGGCAGGCAAAGAGAGAGCTCTGCCCACCCTCACCAAAGCAAGGGGCAGGCCCTCGAGGGTGGGTGACACTTGGCCTCGGTGACAAACGCAGCCAGCATTGCCAGGCACCAGCTCACTGCGCCACCACACAGCCAAGGCGCTGGCGGTGAGGACACAGCATAAGGGAGGCGCTGGCCCAGGCCAAGGCCAGGACCCGGCTCAGCCCCGGCGCTTGTGTGCGCCCCCAGGTGCAGCGGGAAACAGCAGGAACAGGCAGGCAGAGCGGAGCCCCACCCACCCCCAGCGCTGCCTCTAAAGAAAGAAACGTCCCAAGTGAAACAGCTCCCTGGTGCGGGCGGTCTCTCCGTGCAGCAGGATGGGAGGCCCGGGCCAGGAGGCCCCCGCACACAGGTGCCCCGATTCCCCACGCAGGCGCTAGGTGAGCACGGCACAAGCACACAGCACACAGGGACAGAACAATCCTTCATGTGGCATCAGCCAGGTGTCCACTGTGCCCAGGACAAAGACCCTGGCCAGAAACCACAGCATGCTCTCCCTGGACAGATGAGGAAACTGAGGCTCAGAAGGGCAAAGGGCCTCCCAAAGCCGCGGCTGGCGAGGGGGCAGGGAGCAATGCCAATGATGTGTTTGGCGGGCCACCCTGCAGCGCCAGCCCAAGAGCGCAGTCTGTCACTTTCCTCCCCCGGCGGCTTCCACGCATCCTGCCCTGGGAGCCTGACACTGACCAGCTGCCCGGCCGGGCCTGGACAGACGGTTTAATCACAGTCGCCACTGGCAGAGCAGCTCCCGATACCGCGGGGCGGACGCACCCGCCCGGCCACCTGCAGGGTCCACTCTTCCTGGCCCTGGGCCGGCAAGTGCTCCAGACAGAGGCATGAGTCAGGGGTCCAGGGCTTGGGGAAACGGACCCAGCAGTGCCTGGGGACCTCCGGGCATGAGCTGTGGCCCCGAGCTGGCCCAGCCAGGAGGAGAGAAAGGCAGGAAAGGCAGGACGAGACAGTGCGCGCTGTCCACGCAACTCCCACCGTGGGCAGCCCCCCGGGGGCAAGGCCCAGCGGCAGCCGTGGCCCCGGGGCTCGTGTGCACAGAGGCAGCGTCCAGGGGCACAGGCAGCCAGGGGGGAGTGAAGTCCCCAAACCTCCTGAGACAAGCTGGCAGGTACACAGGTCCCCCAACATCACGTGTACCTGCGGCCACCCAGGGGAAGCTCCCTGCCTGGCCCAAGCTCTCAAGATGCCCCACGCCCCGCACGTGACGAGCTTCTGGGGCCCAGCGACTCCCCTCTCCCCTCACCCACTCCCCCCCTCACCCACTCCCCAGCCAGGCTTGTCGATGCCCAGATGCCAGCCCATCCCTGTCCCCGCCTCCTGTTCCTTGAGGATGCCTCTCTGCCGCCAAACGCCGCCAAGCCACCCACCCAGGCCGAGGTGCCTGCTGCCCGAGCTGCCCCAAGCAGGGCCGCCAACAATGCACGGGCGTCCGGCACAGAGCAGGGCTCCCCACAACCCACACATGTGAGGCGGTGGCTCTGCGCCTGGCTGGGACAGGGAGCTGGGGTCTGCAGGCCCAGCCAGGCCCCTCTCCTGGGAGAGCCTCCGCGCGGGCCCTCGTGGGGCGGGCGGCATTCAGAGGCCCGCAGCTCACGATGAATCAGGGCACAGGCCCCTTCCTGGGGCAGCACCCGTGTGGTGCAGCACCAGCCCCCGTGGCAAGGGCCCGCCCTGCGCTGCAGGTGACAGAGCTGGGCCTCCCGGTGCCCCCCACCCGCCCACTGGCACGGCACCACAGCTTCCACTCAGGTGGTGCAGAGCTGGTGCCAAGGCCAGTGTGGACCAGCCCCCAGGGCTGCAAAGGCCACGTGTTTGGGGAGGCGCACCCAGTCTTCTGACCACCAAATCCTGCACCACACGAGGCTGGCTGGCACCCAGTGGGCATCAATGCCTCTGACAGCAGATGGACGGGCAGGTGCCACTGAGCCCTGGACCCCGGGGACAGGGAGTAGGCCAGGATACCCCGGGCAGGAACTGGCCCCCCACCTCAGCCGGACAATGAGGTGGCTGTTTGGGCCTGGCTGAACTCGGCCAAGACTCAACCCATGTGTCAGCCACCCGCGTCCCCCGAGATCAGGTCAGCGTTCTGCCCATGACTAGCCTCGAACCTGCCATGGAGACGAGTGGCCTGCACAGGCCCTTGGGAACTCCTAGAGCAGCACTGGCTGCAGGGACCCTCCCAGCCCCCCCGCCGAGCTCGAGTCTCTGCACCCGGCACTTGCTGCCCTGCACTTTGAAGCCCATCACAACAGGACCCTGATGCCGCCACGCCAGCAAACACAGTTTTGTCCTCACGGTTCTGTCCTGCTGCCAAAATGTTGCATCCGGAATGCTCCAAACTCAGACCCAGCGGTTCCGCCTCCTGGGAGACTCCAGGTCTCCCCCAGACCCTGGCACCCACATCCCTGCTCTGCCCACCTCCGAGTGGCCCTGCACAGCATCACAGCATAACTGCCCAGCCCAGCACCCTCAACACCCTCCGGCCCTCGTGCCTCCACAAATGGCACCACCATGCAGGCCCAAACACCATGGTCACCCCGAGCCCCCAACCCGGGCCTGTCGGCTGTGGCTTCAACCACAGCCCAGACCCACTGGCTCCCCCATCTGCACAGCCACCACCTCCTCCCCACGGACTCAGACTCCGCCCCTGCCCCGGATCTGCCATGCTGCACAGCCAGAACCCTGGCTCCCTGCTGCAGCCTCCAAAGGCTGCCCTCACGGTTAGGACAGGCAGGCGCAGCACCCCAGCTGTACCCCATCTGGCTCTGCTGCCCACCAGCCCAACCCCTGCCCCTACCTTGCTGCCAGACTCCAACAACAGGTCTGCACTGCCCCCCTCCCCCGCCGGAGTGAATCCCTGCCACAGGCCCTTTGCACGTGCCACCCCTCAGCCTGGGAGGCCCTGTCTCCAACCCCCTGCCCAGCTGTTCCTTCTCGCCTGAGACCTTAGCTTCACTGCCGCCTAGGAAGGCTTTCCCTGGCTGCTTGCCAAAGACCCCTCCACGTACCTGGAAACTGACTCTCAGTGCAGGCCCCTGGCCAGCCCAGCCCAGCCCCCATGCTCCCCAGAGGCAGGAGGTGCGGCGGTCAGGGGAGGGCGCCCCAGCTCCTCGGCAAATGCCCAGATGCTGCAGCCCCCCCATCCAGCACGACGTCCGCCCCTTGGTGTCCGGCCTCTGGGGCAGGCAGGCCGCGCTCCGCTGGGGGCGCGGAGACAAAGGCAGGCTGACCACGAGCGCCCGCAATTAATCTCGGTCAGCACCACGGCGGGGCAAGTTGGCCGCCCGGCGATTTACATTTTTATTAAATCACACAGGAAAATTAGAAACATTATTACTTCCCTCAGCTCTTTAACCCTTTCTCCGCCCGCTCTCCAGACGCGGCCCCAGGCCGTCCGAGGGTGAGCGGCAAGGCTCCCACCCCACGGCAGCCACGCCAGGCTCCGGCCGGGACGGGTGGCCAGGAGGCGGCACCTCCCCAACCTGCCCCTGCACGGCCTGGAGTCAGGTGCGGCTCCCCCCAGGCCCTGGTTCTCCCTCCACAGCACCGGACTGGCTAGGCCCAGCTGCCACCTCTTTTGCCCCACACTGTCCCGACTCGGCCTCCCCAAGTACCCGGGGCCTCCAGGAGGACCCTCCCCCAAGGGCAGCACTTTCCCCACCCTGGACTTTAGACACGACACAGTTACAAGCGGGAGAAGGCAGTGAGGGTGCAGACCCCCAAAATGAGGGCTCGGCCCCGGGGTGAGTCCACCCATGACACCCAGACACACGCTTCCTTCGCCCACTTATGCCGAAGCTGGTCAACACCAGGATCCGGGGCAGGTCCCGCTGTCCCTGGGCACCCACAGTCCCTGAGGCCAGGCCCCAGTCGGGGACGGGCAAGAGCCCACAAACCCCGGCCTCGAGCAGGACAGGCTGAATCCTCAGAAGGAACGAGCAGGCTGAGCGGGACACACTGCCCGGAACGGGGAGGCCACCGCAGCCAGGGCGGCCCTCATGGAGCCAATGTCCACGCAAGGCCTGGGGGCTGCAGCCATGGAAGATTCACAGAAGCGCATTCGGGGGAGGGAACGGCACACGCAAAGCCACAACGGGGAGGCACTGGGAATGTTCTAGCAACGGGAAGCAGATCGATCAGCACAGCTGTCCCAGTGAGCGGGGGAGGGTCAGCGGGGCAGGGACAAGTGCCAGTGCCCAGCTGGACTCCTCCCCAGAGACCACGCAGGACCAGGGGAACTGAAGACGCGTGACCAGGTTGGGGCTCGAGGACAAGCCAGCACTGTGTGGTCCCGGATGTCACATCACTCCGGGCTGTCCCCCAGACCCCCGGACGCCACGGAGGCTGCTGCCCCGACTCCCACGCGGTCCCTACGTGGGTGCTGTGAGACGCACACGTAGGGAAGCTCGGCGTGGGACAGGCCCTCCACGTGGGGAATGAAGGAGAGCTCCCCGGAGGAGGGGCCCCCACGCGCAGCGACTGTCCCACCTGGAGGCACGCTCCGTGCTCACCTGTGCCGGGCGCTGACCCCGATGTGGTCGTGAATGAGCGGGGCCAGAGTCGAGACCGATTGCTCTTCACTTCCTCGTCATGCGTGACGCGCTGACGGTGGGGGCGGTGGCACCGTGGACCCCAGCCCACCGCCCCCCGTCCCCTCCTGCCCCCCGCTCCCTGGCACAGCCCAGCTGCTCAGGCCCGCGTGGCACAAACACCTGAGGAGGATCACGCAGGCAGCAGGCGGTGGCGGGAGAGGCTGGCCGGACTTGCACCGCCAGAGCGATCGGCACTCCCGGCAGACCCCCCGTCCTGCCCTGGGGCCTGGTGGGGGGGGGGCCGCCAAGGCCAGGGACCAAGGCTCCTCCAACCCCAAAGCCCAAACCCCCTCCAGCTGCCTCACACCAGCCCCAGGGTGGGGCCCGAGTGCAGTGAGCCAAGCCGGCGCCCCCCACCAACCGCCCAAGACCCATCGCGGCTTTGGCCACACATGCGCCCTCCTTCCCAGCAGCCACCCTTCACGAGCACCTAGCACCGCGCCCTGCACAGCGCTGGGAGTGGCCTCGGACTGCGCCAACATCAGCTCCAGTGCCCGGGGGCAGCCCTCACCCATGTGCATGGGGAGGGGACACCGAGGCCCAGCACCGCTGAGCAGTCGGCACCAGCCTCTGGAGTACGTCCCCGTCCATTGCCTCGACCGCCAGGCCCGGCAGAAGAGGGGCTGCCATGCTCGCCAGCCTGGGAATACGAAGCGGCCGGAGCCGTGGGGGGCAGAGGGTGCCCCAGTCCACGCTACAGCTCAGGCACCTCGTGATTCTGACCCCTCGTGGCCCAGGGGACCAGGAGGTGGACCCCCCAGGTGGGTGTCACCGCCCTTCCTCCCAACTCCGCATCCACTGCCTAACTGTGCTGGGTCCACACCAGGCACCGGGCCCAGTACCGAGGCTGTTCCTGTCATTACCACCAGCATGATGGGACACAAGGCAGTGCCCATGGAGGGCGGAGGGGACCTAACCACTGAGAGCTTCCTGGAGGAGGCGGCATATAGGCAGGTACCTGTCAGAGTGGGAAGTTGGCTGCTAAAGGGGCATCGTGGGGACCTCGAAGCGGCGCAGGCCTGGCTCGGGGACTGAGGGGCATCCAGGACCAGTGGCAGCGAGAACTTTACCCTGCGGGCACTGGGGAGCCACAGAGGGTTATGTGCAGAGGAGACGCACAGTTCCCAGAGGGCGGGGAGGGCCCAGGAGCCCAGCCTGTCCTCGACCTCCTGCTGGGAGCCCCAAGAGGCAGGAACCAAAGACTCTGCTTCCACCTTCGTAAGAGGAATCTGGGCCTTGGGCGGGTGCCCGGGTTGGGGTTTTTGTCAAGAAACCTCCGGTTTCCCCCACTCTGTGGCTGCTGAGTCAGGAGCACAAGGGCGGGACCCCAATCTCAGCCCCTTCCAGCAGCAAGCAGGAAGCTGAGCCCCGAAAGTCTCCAATGAATGCCAGGCCAGACCCCAAGCTGCCTGTTTCACCCCTGGGTGGGAGGGGGCCTGCGGTCTGGCCCGGCACGCACGTGTCAGTGCTAGCAGGGGCTGGGGAAACTGAGGCCCAGGATGGCTGGGGGTGGCTTGTCCAGCAGGCCAGGTCCCTGGGGCCGTCTTCAAGGGGAAGAGAAGGACAGGGGCAGCAGGCACACCGGGCAGAGGGAACAGCATGAGCGAAGGCCCAGAGGTGTGAATGCGCCGGGCTGGGCACAACCGCCAGGGACCTCAGCACAGCCAGTGTCCCCACGAGGGGGTCGCTACCTCCTGTGGGGGAGGGGAGCATGCCCACCCCCACCTTGGTGGAGCCATGCTGGCCGGCAACGGGACCGAGGGTGAGAGGGCGGCAGGGGACACCCCATCTGCTGACCAGGCCCCTGCCCCACCCCTGCTTGGGGAGGAAGCGCTCTTTCCCACAGTTACGAAAGATCCTCCTTGCCAAAGGACGGCAACTCAGAGTCGCAGCCTCATTTGGCCCAGTGCCACGCTTGGCTGGGGACACGCAGCTGGTCCCCTGAGGCTGGGGCCCATTACAGAGCCCACCAAGCTGGACTCACCTCCCTGCTCTGGCCACTGAGCAAGGTGGTAACACAACGGGGGACTTAACCCCCAAAGTCCACGTCGAGGCTGCACCCGGTGACTGGCCTCGCTTCCCGGCACTGAGCTATTTCTGGGCCCAAAGACGGTTCTGGACCTAGCTGTCCCCAAAACCTCCCTTCCCAAGGAAACGTTCTTCCCAGGAGGCAGAATCCTCGTGTGCCCCACCCCATGCTGTGCACGCCCAGACGCCACAGGATGCTCACAGCAATCCTTCACAAGCCCCCCAGGGACCCAGAGGAAGAAACTCAACTGCCCACCCCTCTGACAAAGACACTAAGGTTCAGAGGGGCCCCCAGCCACTGCTCTTCCCTGCTCCTGGGCAAGAACTGAAGGGCAGGCCCTACTTCAGCGAACACTCACGGCCGCGCTAGAAGCAAGCACCATCACGTTGCTTCATAGATGAGACGGTCGGGCTCAGAGAGGGAGACACCCTGCCCCAGGTCACACAGCTTGGAAGGGCTAGGAGGGGACCCGAACCGCGGCCCACGGATGGCTCCCCAGGCTCCAAGGCAGGAACCCCCTCCTGACCTCCTACAGGCCAAATGCCTTCTGCCCAAGACACCTCCCAGACGCAGGGCTAGTGGAAATCCCATAATCTGCCAGGGCCTCCCTAAGGAGGAGACGCCCCCTCCAGCAGCAGGATTTGGTTTCCTGGCCTCTAATCAAAGGATTACCCGACAATCCTGGGCACCTCCTAGGCCCCACCACCCACATCCCCCATGCCGGGAGGGAAGGGCCACCGCTGGGCTTAGCAGGCTGCAGGGAGGCCCGGCGGGTTCCTCTGCCACGGGGTCCTCTCTGCTGAGCGGCCAGAACCTTCCCAGCCCACCAGCTGGGCCTGGGCACCGCCGGGCTGCCAACGCAGCCTCCTTAGCCCTGGGGGCCACACCAAGCACCCCGCAGCAACCCCAGGGGCCTTCTCCTCCAACCCAGCAGCCCCCCGGCTCGGGCCCACACCTCCACTTCGGGGTCACAGTGCCGGAGCGGGAGGGGCAGCATGGCAATGTCCCGAGTGTGGGCTCCTGAGCCCAGCCACCTGCAGGACCCCAGCTCTCTACGCCTCAGTTTCCTTGTCTGCAAAGCATGGGGGATGGGCACGGGACTGGTCCCCACACTCCCACAAGCTGTGTGGCCTTGAGGATCTGCTCAACCTCTCTGAGCCCAGGCCTCACTTGTAAACGGGGCAACCCCTCCTCAGGACTTGCGGAGGGTGGTGGGCTTAGCACAGGCTGGCACTGGGCCCGGCCTGAACTCTGGCTTGCCACTCCTTGACCCAAACGCCGTCCCCACCCCTGCTCAGGCCTGGGAGCCACGGTGGGCCTGGGGCTTTCTCCAGCCTGGTCTCCTGGGTCAGGACCCCCTACGCACCAGTGGCCCAGCAGAGGGCCCTCAGGAGATGCCCCCCAGTCAGGGGTCTCCATGTCCCCTGCTGCCAGCAGTGCCCACCCAGGCAGGCCCCAGGTGGCCACGTGCTCTGACAACCCCCACTCCAGGGTGGTCCTCACAGATCCCACAGCACGGCGGACCCCTCGGCAGGCCGGACCAGGGCCAGCAGAGGATGTGGCCTGAACAAGCCCAGCCCCGCCCTCCCTGCACTCTGCCAACGTCCACGGCCCAACCCACCCGGGGCATACACCACCAGAACCTCGACCTCCAGTGAGAACCAGAGGCGGGGGGTGTAAGGAGACCGAGGCACGCACCAAGGCATGCCTCTACCACCGCCCGCTCCCCACGCTGGCCCCCAAGGATGGGAAGAGGCCCCCCTGCATGACTACGTGACAGAGAGTGAGCTCCCCGTCCCCAGGTGTATGCCAGCCAAGCTACTGAGCCCCCCAGGTCACGCATGCACTCGCCCCTCCAAGGTCCCAGGCCCCCGCCAGGAAGCCACGTGGAGACCGAAGGGCGGGGCCCATCTAACCCAGAGTTGCTAAAAAGAGCCAACGGGGAAGTAAAAATAGGGAATAAAAATAAAATGGCTCCAGCCAGCGCTGGTTGTTTGTGTAGGAAACAAGGCACCTCCCCACCCAGAGGGCCGGCTCAGCTCCGGGCCCGTCCCACACAGGGAAGGTCTCCACCACCCACGGCTGCCACCAGGACTTGAGCCTCATACTGGGACCCAGGGCTGGAGGCAGCTCAAAGAAGAATCCTGAGAACCTGGGTTCGAATCCCGACTCTGCCGCTAACAAGCCATGTGACCGCGGGCAAGGAGCCGAGCCCCCCACCCGTGCCTCGGTCTCCCCTTCAGCAACAGGGTGCAGGGCCCACTTCCCGGGTGTGGAGGGAAGGAGGGAGGGAGGGAGCGTGCAGTGCCGTGCCAGCTCGGGGTTCCAGCCACCTACCCTTCCTGCCCCGCCAGGGCCCTCAGGCTGGGCCGTCGGGAGGTGCTAGAGTCAGAGAGAGCCTGGCTCTCAGCGCCCAGGCGCGCGGCGCTCAGACCTCGACTTCCTCACCTAACAATCAGAGGAAGCCTTCCTTCCTGTCTTCCTGTCGGTCCTCTCCGGGTCACACGGGCTCGTTCGCACTCAAGTGTGCATGACTGGCCCTGGCTTCAGGACCGGAGGGGCCATTCTCCCAGGGCGCAGAATCCACAGAAGGTGGGCTCCTTGCTCCCGGGGCCGAGACAGCCCAGCCAGAGGGCAGCCGAGTGGGCCACGGCCCACACGTTCAAGTCGCCTCTCCATCCCTGGCAGCGTGGGGTCTGTCCACCTGGGTGAACACATGACTGGCAGAGGCCGCCCGGGGCGCCTGCTGACCGGGAGGCTGAGCGCCGTGGGTGGGGGGCTCAGTGGGGCCCGCCAGCCAGGCCTGGGACAGTGGGACCATCGGGTGTGAGCCCCACCGGCCAGAGTGTACAGGCGCCCACGGCCCCTGCCACCCCCCCATGTGCATCGCCCCCACGCCACCCCAGGAAGTGGCATCGCTGGTGTGCCCCAAACCACCCTCCCCAAGACAGCCCAGTCTGCTCTCAGCCTCCATGGCACCCCATTCCCGTGTCCTCAGGAGAAAACCCAAGCCCTGGCACAGCTCGCAGTCTGAGGCCCTGCCCATACGGGCCCCCGCTGCTTCCCTAGAGCCACCCGCCCTGACTGCGTGACCTGACCCTCACACACCAGGCGTGCCCGCGCCCCACACTGTCCCTCGGCCTGGACCCCGCCCCTCCACCCTTAGCTCACCAAGGGCGCCGGGCCACAGTGCCAGCAGCCAATCTCAAACCTGGGCTTGCGGGTGCTGGCGGCAGCAGGTGCGGGGCACGAGAGGGCACACATGAACACACATGGGCGTGGGGACATGCACTCCCACTAGGACCCAAGCACGCAGGCTCGCACACGCACAGAGACACACATGAACGAGGACGCACACACAGGCTCACATGTGGACACAGGTGCACAGACAGGTTCACACAGGGCATGGATGCTCGCATACACACACGCTCACACACGCATGCACATGCACAGGCTCACACACGCATGCACACACAAGCACACACACACAGGTGCACGCGCTGACACCCACAGGCTCTCAAACACAGGCACAGGCACGCACACAGATGCACAGGCGGGAACACACACATTCTGGCTGGGAACCTGGCCTCACGAGGGAACCTGTTCCCAGTCGCAAGGGAGGGTCTCGGAAGGATGGTGTGGCCCTGAGAGCCAGGCAGGAGAAAGAAGACAGCCCAGGGAAACACACTCCCACCTTGGTCCCAGCCTTTCTGCCAAGTGCCCTCCTGCCTGCAGGGCCTCTGAGCCAGCCCGAGAGCACCAGGGGGTCCCCACGCACCGCAAGGACAAGGCACACTCCACAGAACCCTGAGCCCCTTGGGCCTCCAGGTCCCGGGCCCAGCCCCATCCAGACACCAGGCGTGCAGGCCAGTGGCCCGGGTCCTGCCCTGAGTCCCCAGGTCCCCACTGGCATGGGCTGCTACACGCCAAGCAAGGAGCCCAGACAGGAGGCCAACAACAGTGGTGACAACAATTGCCTCCTTGTTCTCAGAAAGGCGGCCAGGGAAACCTGGGGGCCGGGGAAGGGCCAGCCAGGAGGGGTGGGGGTGTCAGCAGGGAGGGGGCACCGGGTAGCCATCTCCAGAGCCCTGGAGGGACCTCTGAGCTCTGCGAGTCCCTGGAGACCCCCGAGCCCTCCCCTCACCCATAGGGCCGAGCGGAACGTGGGGTCGGGCCTCAGCCCCAGGCTGGAGGGGTGCCGTGGGGGTGGAGGCGCTGGCCACCCCTCCGATAACAGCTTTACAGCTTATCAGCCACGTCCAGGCCTCATGGGTGCCAGGGGCCACCCCCTCCCCACCAGTAGCCGAGCACGGGCGTCCCTGCTGTCCAGTGCGGGACACACAGTGACTGCCCACACGCAGGTAAGTCCTGGCAACTGGCTGTGGGCAGAGGCCAACGACACCCAGACTGCCCGCCGTGGTTGTGGCCAGACACACTCGGGGACGTGCCTCTCCTGAGCACTCGGCTAGCAGGGGTGGTGCTGACCTCACCTGTGACCCTACGTCCTGGGGATGCCACCCTGGTTGGAGGGACTAGGGTGCCACCTGGGCTGGAGGCCCGCCATTGTGGAGCCAGAAGTGGCCACGTCTCCTGCAGCTAGGGGACTCCATCGCGCCCTGACACCAGGGGGCCCTTTAAACACGAGGGCATTTTTTGTTTTTAAACCACGTTCATCCCACGCCAGCCACGGGAGCCAGGAATAAATCGGCAGGGCTCAGAGACCCGGCGGTGGCCGTGCCCCGTGCACTGCCCCGTCCAGCCTGGGGGAGGGAGAAGCTGCACCGCAGGGGCCGTCCTGCGTCCCAGGCAGCTGAGTGCGGCACTCACTGCCCTGCTCCCTGGTCCAGCGAGGCGCCCCAGGAGCCCTGACTCCAGGCCAGTGGGCTGCTAGGCCACGACCTCGGCACCTAGGACCCCCCCGGTGCCCCGAGCTTCAGAGGGGGTAGCCCTCGCCAGGCTGCCACATGCCGTCCTCCAACAGGTCCTGAAAGAGCAGAGGCCCTGGGCCTCGGGCCACCTGCCGCCTCCTCCTGTGAGGCCAAGGCTCGGCCCTGCTGCTGGCTGCTTCGTGGTCCCAGAGCTGTGGCTCTGTGGCCAGGGAACCCTCGGGGCAGGGCGGGGCGGGGAGGGCCACCTCCAGATGCAGCCCTGAGGCTGAGAGGAGGGGTGGGTCCCGCCCCCGAAGCCTGGCCACCCAGCACCTCCTCTCCCACCTCCTCCAGCCCCCAGGCCAGGCCTCTCCCCCAGCCCCAGCCCCACACTCGCCACCCACCCGACCTCTCCCCGCGGGGAACTGACAGGCTCGGACTCCGCACGTCCCACAGCAAAACCTGACTGGCCCCCAGACCCGCTCCTTCCACAGTTTACCCTTTTACGTTCCCCCTCCCAGGTGCTTAGGCCGAAGGCCCAGGGGCCTCAAGGGAACCCTAGGCGCCCCTCGCTGCCACCCCGACTCCCAATCCACCAGCCCGACCTCCGGTCACTGCCCCTGGCAGCACCTCCTCCAGGCAGCAGCAGGGCCTCCGCTGGGTGGGCACAGGACCCCCAGGGCTCTGCGCCCCCGGGATAGATCCAGAGCCTTCTCCTGCCCTCTGACCCACCCCTGCCCTTCCCCTCACTCACTGGCCGACACCCAGGACACCTTGGGTAGGCGACCACCATGGCCGTCAGCAGAGCTCTGGGGCAGCTGCTCCCCATGCACCTGCACCCCTGCTCTGTGCCATCTCTGGTCCTGCCCGACACTGCCGTCCCCTCTGCGGCCCCACCCCTCGTTTCCCTCACACCCTGCCTGAGCCCCAGACCTCCTCGGCCGCCTGAAGACCCCCGTCTCCCCATGAGCCTGACAGCCCCGGGACGCAAAACCCGCCTGCTGCGTCCTCAGAGCAGCTGTAGATGGGGGCGGGGCGCTCCTCAAGTGCTGGCAGCACGGTGGCCCCGTGTGTCTCCCTGGCACCTTCAGGGCTGGCACACAGTCTGCGGACCCAAACAAAACTCGCCCACCTCGTTTCTCTTCTGAGTGCGAGTTCTGCGTTCCACAGCCATTCGAGCTGTGGTCAGGTGCAACTGCTGGAGGCATCGCGCTACAAGAAGACCCGGGGCCTCAGAGCCCAGCCCCACAGGGGAAGGCACACTGCCGCCTGGGATGGAGAAACTGACTTTCTGGGCGAACTCCTACACATCCTTCATGACCCAGTTCAGAAGACCCAACCCACTGCACACCAGGTCGAGCTAATAATGCTTCCTCTGTGTCCCCTCTGCCTCCAGTACACCCTCCCACCACCACACTCACATGCTCTCCACCCCAGACTGGGGTCAGGGATATCTTACAGATGGGAAAACTAAGGCCCAACGAGGTTTAAAAACATCTGGTCCAAAGTTACACCCTGTCAAGTGGCCGCATCCCAGGCCACCTGGACCCAGGCACCATTCTCACCCCCTCCCCAGAGGCCAGCGGGAGCCAGATGGGTGTGGACAGACAGGTGGACAGCAGGCAGGTGGGAGGTTTGTTCTTACCCTACGGCCGGCCTCAACCCCCCCAGCTAACAAGGCTCAGCATGAGGTACTCGGCAGCAGAGGAGGGAGCCGGGTCCCCAGGCAGGCTGGCCTTTGGGGCTGGGGCCACCCCTGCATCTGGGAGTCTGTGTCCACAGGAAGCCAGGCCTGGCCAGCAGGCGCAGCTGCACCTCACGCGGGCTGGGCAAGGGTGGGGCACACAGGGGCACACACTCCTGCAGCCTGGGCCCCGGGCTCCCTCCCAGGGCCCTCGGGATTGCAGCTGGCCCAAGGACACCTCCCGGACAGGGTCCCGGCCTCCAGTCCCAGACCCGCCCATCTTCTCCCAGCACCAGGCTGGACACACAGCAGGACTTCCCCTGCCTGCAAGTTGGACAGGCCCCCAGGAGGAGGGCGATTCGAGTAAAGGCGATGACTTCGAACACCAGCTTTGCGAGGAACAGGCTCCCCTCCCACATTCCCGACCCGAGGGGCTGGGGAGAGCCTGCCGGGAGCGCTGCTTCACCCGACAAACACCCACGAGGCTCTGCTGTGCCTGGTGCTGCGGGTTCGAGCGAACAAGATCTGTGAGCCGACCCCCTCCATGACAGGAGTGCCTGGCACCAGCGCTGCGTTGAGGAAGACTCTGCGGGCTCAGGGCCCCGTGGGGATGAGGCTGCGCCCGTCAGCACCGTCTGCAGGGGTGGGCAGCGGCTGCATCCTTCCCGCCCCAGCTCGGCCGGACCGCCTTCCTTCCATTTTACAAACGAGGAAACCGAGAGAAAGAGGAAGGAAGGAACACGCTCCAAGTCACAAAGTTCACGTGGCAGAAAGGGAACGGCACAGCCGGTGCCCAGAGCGTGCCACCACCCTCAGTCCAGAGGTCTGGAGGGCTCTGCAGACCACCTCCACGTGGCCTCTCGGGGACCTCTCCCTGGGTCCCAGCCCCAGGGCGAGGGGGCCACGCCAGGACGGGGGGCTGGTGCCCTGACCTCGTGCCCAGGGGGGCAGGGAAGAGGGAAGTGGGAGCCACAGGCGGTGCTGCTCGCCCAGGCCCACCCGCCACTGCCCGGGCCCGGAGTGGCCGGGCACCCAGTGACAAAGGCCCCGCCCCTCAGCCCTCCTCCTCCTCGACCTTGATCCCAGCAGAAAGTCCATGAGCGGGGCAGGGTGGGGGCGGCTCCACCACCTCCCGTGGACTCTGGTCCTGGTCAGAGCTGTTCTCCTCCCTCCGGGTGGGAGACGGCAAAGCCAGGGGACAGCCCAGCACTCAGGCCGGGGCACCCAGGCGGAGCTGCCCACTGGGAGAGGCAGGGACGGACCAAGCGATGTGGGGCAGACAGGCGGGTGGGGACGGGACCCTGCTGCTCCACCCAGAAAGGACCCAACCACAGCCACTCACCCTGGGAGCCACAGCCCCGAGCTGGGGTAACCACGCGTGTGTGGTAGGCCGAGATGGGTCACGCTCCAGACCCGGGCCCAGGAAGGAGAGGGTGGCAGGCCGGCCGGGGCCACCAGGCACAGCGAGGCCCACTCCCAGCCTTAGCTTCTCACTGGGTTAATTATTCCCAGACCAGCTGACCACACCTCCCATGCCCACGGCCGGTAACCCAGCCAGCAAGGGGCAGGCTACGAGAGCCTGGCCACACAGTCGGCTCCTCCAGAAACCCCCAAGGAGGACCCCAACACATACCCCTGGCTCAGGTCAGATCTCCCTGCAGAGGGTCCACCCATTCTTTCTTCTCTGATTCCCTTCCCACAACCCACCAAATAAACTCCTACTCATCCTTCAAAACCCAACTACAGTATCACCTCCTCTGAGCTTCACTGACTTCCCCAGGCAGTTTACAGGTGAGGCAACTGAGGCACAGAGAGGTGAATGTGCCAGCCCAGGGTCACACAGCCCGTGACTCAGAGGGAGCACTCATTCATCCCAAGGAGCAGCAAACCTCACCAACATGTTCAGACATGAGAAAGCCGGTGGAAGAGTGAGAGATGCTTGATGAGGCAGGAGAGGCTACAGGGCCGCTAGGGGGAGGCCAGGCCTCCATGCTGAGGCAATGGGGAGCCATGGAAGGTTCCAGGCAGGGGAGGTCAGAGCCCAGGCAACGAAGAGGCTGGCCTGTCCTTGAGTGGTAGCTGGCATGGGGACTGACCACACTCACCTACGGCCCCCACGGCCTCTGCTCTGCTACCCCACCCCCTTTCCTAAAAGGCCTATTTCCCCATTACTCGGTGCCCACCCCAAAAGTGTTTTGCCATAGCACACCCAGCCCAAATCCAGAGCTGGGCCCCACTGGGGTGACTATATACCCCACCCCGGCTGACTCAGAGCCCACAACCTCCTGGCCCCAGAGACCCTGGCCCTGCCCCAGCCCAGTGCTGTCCCTCAGGGGGACACAGAGCCGTTTCCCGAGGAGCTGGTCTCCAGCTGTGCCCCTCACCAGACGGCCAGCAGCACATCCGAGCAAAGTCAAGGTGCCAGGAGGGACATGCAGAGGCCTCCGACTGCCATAAGGCCCCAGGGAAACTGAGGCCCAGAGAGGAAAAGGGCCCTGCCCAGGCCAGGGAGCAAGTGGGTCAGAGAGCAACCCAGCCCCCATCACGCGGAGAACTGGCTGCAGGGACGGCTCAGCACATACGGACGCCGCTGCGGCTCACAGTCCCCCCCGCAAGCAGTCACTGACAGAGCTGCCCAAAGCCAGCCCTACTCCCGACAGTATGTGGCCAGCAGCGTGGGTCCCCTGGACACCAGGCCAGGCTTGCTGAGACCAGGCTGGATGCTGGCCTGTCGGCCCCTCTCCAGGCACGGCGCACCCTGCCCCAGCACAGGTGTTGGCTGGGGCCACCATGCACGGTCAGACGAGAGGCCTTTCCCTCCCCGTCCTTAAGCAAGCGGGCACGTCCCGCAGGGCTGTGCTGGGGCTGCAGGGGCACCCACCTCTCAGACGGGCCCTGCCCTCAGGAAGCCTCAGAAACCAGAGTGGGTGGGATGGACGTCCTCCTGGCTGATCTTCACAGCCCACCACAGGCGTGTGGTCGCCCCTTGGCCCTCGAGCGTGGGGACACTGAGCAACGCAAGGCCAGGAACCAGCCGACCTCACGGCAGGATGTGAATCCAGGCAGCCAAGCGCCAAGTCCAAAGCTGTGGCGGTGCCCCACACGCCACACGGTGCAGGCAGGTGAATGCCGGGCACGAGGACGGCCAGGTGGGCTGGCTGGCAGGCAGCAGAGCCCGAGGCGTGGGGACTCCAGGTGGCAGCAAGGGCAGCCCGGCCCAGAGCCCTGCTGAATGGGGGTTTGCACGGGCAGCCGCGAAGCCTGTGCGCAAAGCGGCTCAGCCACCTGCGCTGTCACTGCCTGACCTCTGCCCGGGGCCAGTGCGGACACTTAAGCTAAATTAGTCAATTATGGGATACTTAGAGCCCTCCCTGGGCTTCCCAGCCCCACTTGTTCCGGGCGGCAGCACCAGGAAGCCTGTTGAATCAGTAACCTCATTACAGCCCCGCGGCCGCACCCGGGGCTGGCTTTGAACTCCATGGTTCCTCCACAGTGGCTAGAGGATTTACACACGGGCTGGCCCGGGCCCAGCCCACTCTCCCCTCCCCTCAGCACTGGAGGCTCCAGACTTCGGCCGGTGCAGTCACCACCAGCCCCGTGCCCTGGGCACAGCCAGGGAAACTGAGGCCTGGCTGGAAACCCCTGCTGTTCTGATAGTCCAACAGCGGTGCCAGGAGGCCTGGGGCAGGCTCTGGGTCCCCACAGAAGCAGGGTCTCCGGCTGAGGGATCCTCTTTGCTTCCCTGGCCCCAGCAGGTAGACTCCTGTTGCGGGTGGGAGCTTAGAGCCAAGGGCCAATCAGCAACAGCAGACAGACTTGCCAGGGAGGCCTCCGCGGCAACTCCTCACACTGAGACCCACAGAGGCTCTGTCACCACCCCCCAGAGATCCCCAACGTCCTGTTCCCCAGCCCCGAAGTCAGGCCTCCTCCATGGCCCTTGCAGTCCCTGCCCTGACCCCAGGAGGCCTGGCTGCCCTGCCCCCTACAGACAGCATCAGGCCTGGGGGGAGCGTGCAAGCTGGGGAGGCGGGGAGCAGCTCCTCCCCGTCCCCATGCTCGGGGGGCCTCTGGCCAGGTAAGGCAGACCCCCAGGCCAGCCCAGCCTGCCAAACTGTGGGGTCCAGCCAGGGCAAGGGTGGACAGCCACTCATAGGGGCCCCCGGACCACCCGGGACCAGAGCTGGCCAGAGAGAGCCAGAGAGGAGGGCCTCCCCTTCCAGCCTCGCCTCACCACCTCCAACCCACCCCCGCACCGCGCTGGACCCAGTTCCAACTATAAAGACCACCACGCCAGGGGACCACGCAGTCTCCAGGCACCTGAGCCTGGCACGCAGGCCTGGCCAGCCGGCCCGCCCACATGACCACCCCACCCTCCCCAGCCTCACTCCCTCTGGCCGGGCCTTTGCCCAGCTGTCCATGCCTCCGGGCACGCCCCCACCTGTCCGAAGCCTCCCTCTCCTTCAAAGCGCACCCTAGAAGGGCTCCGACAGGAGCCACCCCTCCCCGTGGGCCACAGGACCAGGCCGGCACCCGGCAGGTGCTCCCTCAGCCGCACGTTGCCCAAGCCCACTGGCAGACCAGAATCCTCCCCGAGAAGGGCTCAGGACTCTGTCGGGTCACGCTGGGCAGGCCGGGGCTACTGCATGCACTGGTGAGAGGGGCTGTGTGCATGTATGTGTGTGCGTGCACGTGTGATGTCCCTGTGTTGGGGGCGGGACCACAAAGATAACCAGAGCCCTGCCCTGGGGACCCAGTGTGGCTGTCCTTGCCCGTCTCCTACCCCAGGCTGCCAGACAGCACCGCCCTGGCAGGGTAAGGAGGTGGATGCCAGGCCACAGGGTCCACAGGCTGTGCCTCTGGCTGCTCTCCCAACCTACGGCTTCCCAGTCGAGTGGGGACTTCTCCCAGCCCACCCACCCCCACCAAGGACGACCCTAGGGCAAGGATCAAAGGACCTCCAGTCCCCAGAGGGCCAGGACCCCCAGGCCCAGAAGACAGAGCTGACACGGTGAGCCCTCGCCCTCCACCAGACCAGAAGTGGGGCTCCCGGGGAAGCAGGACGGAGTGCGGGCCCAGCCCGGCGGGTGGGTTGCTTCTCAGGATGCTAACTATGGGGAGAGGGACCAGCGGGAGCAGAGCCCCCACCCTGGGACAGGTTCTGGCCGGGTGGAGCTCAGCGCTGCCCCCCCAGATTGATTTGCCGAGGAAAAGCAGGAAGAACCACACAGAGGTGCAACAGCAGGGTGCGAAGGCCCAGACCTCACCCGGAGCTCAGCTTCCCCACCCACGAAGTGGGCTTGTCTCTGTGAAGCCCCCCAAGGTCCTGAAAACAAAGGCCCTGGTACACAGTAGGTGCCCTCTGTACAGGGGTGGGTCATGGACAACTTGGGAGAGATTTGGAACAAAAGGGTGGACAAAACCAGCAGGGACCACCAAGACTCACATGCACAGCCCGAGAGGTCGCTTCCAGCACGGCGGGGCACAGGCCAGCTCCCAGCGGAGTGGCTGGCCGGGCCAGCTGGTGCGTGCCTCTGCACGTAAGCGTGCAAGGCAGCGAGCAGCACACACCAGCCTTGCACGCGAGCGCGTGCCCCTCTCCCCAGCGACGGCCTGGCCAATCTCACTTAGCTGCTTTCTGCCCCATTTCACGCTCGCTCAGCTGCTGAGCAGACAATTGCTTTGTAACTCTAGGGTGCAATTTCCCTGTCTGTGAGGCACTGGGGCACAACTGCTCAGAACATCTCGCACCAGGCTCGGGTGGGTGTGCAAACGCGCAGTCCCTGGCCCCACCCGCCTCCTCAGGCCTCCAGGAAGGAAGGGTCCCTGCAGCAGGGTTGGTCCTGGGGGGGCGGGGGGGAGGAAGTGAGGGCTCTGGGGGCAGGCCTATGCCCGGAGGAGGGGCTACTTGAGCGTCCACCCCGCCCTCTCTCCCGGAGGCTGCTCCCCACACCTGACAGCACCTGCAATCGTGGCCTGGTTTTGGTCCAACACTGGAGACCTGGCCCCACCCTGATCCAAGCAGGAGGCACAGGCAGGACCTGGCCACAGGCCTCGCCTTCGGAAAGGGGGAGACACACCCCACGAATGGAGCTCCTCCAACTCCCTGCCAGCCTGCAACAAACCAAGCTGCCTTTCCCAGCACCCGGAAGAGCCAACAAGGGCGTCCATTTTACAGATGGACAACCAAGGCCTGGAGAGGCCAGAGAGCAGCCCACACAGGCAGCAAGGCCAGAGGACTTGATCCCAGCCTGACCACCGGCCAAGCAACAGGACACAGCCAGCCGGAGCCTCTTCTGGGAAGGTGCCGATCCTGGGATCCCTGCACCACCCCTATCCAGGGACAGCTGGGTCAGCTGGGGTGGGGGAGCAGTGAGGATGGAACCGCCCCTGTAAAATGCAAACGCTGCAGGCGGGTGGGCAGGGGGAGGGGAGGAAGGGCAGGGACAGGCTCTCTGCCCCCACCCGGCTACAGCACCCATGAAACCCACCTGGTGACCCCAAATGGACACCAACCCCAACCCTGGCCCAGCCAGTGGCCAGTTCCCATGGAAATGGACCAGTGCGTGGGCTACCTCAAGGCCCTGGTCACCAAAGCCAACTGAAGGCGAACTTCGAGCCCAGTGGAGAAGGCAGGAGGGCAGGTCTTGGCTTGCGAAGCCCCGGCCCTGAGCCAGCTGGGAGGCTTCTGCCCCGTCTGCTGGGACAGCGGCACCAGGCCCAGGAGCCGTCTTCCCCGGGGACCAGGCCTTGCCCTCCACTCAAGGCCCCGGCCCTGAAACATTCGAGCCATGGCAAGACTGGACACCACCCAAGAAATGAAACTCCCCAGGCAGCCTCAGCTGGCTCTAGGTGGACATTTAAGACTTCCACCCCACCCCCACACCACCTTCCATGCAGCTGGCGTCTGTGCCGCCCTCTCCTGATGCCAGAGCCCCCCGGCATGCACAGCCAGCTCCCAGGGACAGACGTCCCTGGGCGCACCCCATCTTTGCCTGCGCGGTAATTGCCCAGCAAACCCTCCAGATACCCTTTGCCGGGAGAGAACGTGCAAACCACCAACGGCAACCTCCCCCAGAGCCAAAGAGAGGACGGGGCAGAGGCCAAGGCAGAGCAGTCAGAGGGGCTCCCGGAGGCAGCGAGAGCCCGCAGGCCCTGAAGGACAGGCACAGCTGGAAGAGCCACCAGGCACTGCTGGAGCTGGGAGTCAGCCCACAGCAGCCAGCCCTGTGTGATCAAGGCTACTGGCTCAACTCGGCACCCCACGTGCCCGGGGCTGCTCAGAGCACCCACCCCTCTTGGGGGCCCAGCTCGCCCCGCCCACAACTGGGCAGAGGAGTCAGAGCTCCATGCTCCGGCCCAGGCACCGCAGCCAGCCCCAAGCAAGGATGCTGGCCAGCAAGGCCACGGCCACGGTCAGACCGGGCCGTTTTTCTCACCCTGACACTTCCCCAGTCAACAAACAGAGCCCCCTCCAGAGTTTACCAAAACAAACGCCCCAACAGTCGGCAGTGCCCAGGCCAAGACGTGAACTGCCTTGTCAGGCCGGAGCCGGACTCCAAGCCCAGCCTCCTTGGAGTCACGTGACCCTGTTATTTCGGGAGGCCCCGGAATGTGCTCTATTTTGGGTCCCCAGGGCTCTGATGTTACCAGAAGCCCCTTGTCCGGGCTCCAGGCTCACCCAGGTCCCTGAGTACCCCCCGAGGGTGGTCAGTGTGCCTACAGCTTTGCTGCTGGACACCTGGTCCCCTTGGGCAAATGGGCCACCAGCAGCAGAGAGGGTCTGGTATGGTCTGAGACCCTTGGACTTTGCAGGCTCAGCCTCAGAGTCCCCCCATTCAGGAGGAGGCCAGCTGAGCAGGGGGCACAGCCACCCCTCAGCACCCTGCCTTCACTGAGTGGCTTGGGGCGCAGTGACTAGGAGTCCCCCGCCACCCCAAGCCCACCAAGCCCAGCAGCAGCGAATGCTGCGAGGGGGAAGCCCTCTCTGCCCCAGACCCCGAAAGCGGCTGCGCAGCTCAAAGGGGCGGCTGCCTTCCCAGCAGCTCCAGGTCTGACCCAGGCAGCCAGCCGCCAGGCTCTCGGACACTCACCCCCCAGGAGGGATTAGGCTGTGTTGACAAAAGGGCTTAGGCAAGTAGCAGCTTAAATGGACCTTCAACTGCACTGGACTTCAGAGCAGGTCACAAGCTTAGAAAAAACTAAAATGTAATCAGAGCCCAGGACTCTCCGCTCAGCCCTGGGGCGTGGGCTGCCTGGGAGGCCATCGGTCCCTCCGGAGAGCTGCTGCTCTGAGAACAGAAGACTCCCAGCTTCCTTGCGGTGAGCGCCCATCGAGGTCCCCGGGCAGTGGCTAGAGGCACAACCTCTCCTCTGCGTGGGGACTCCAAGACAGCCACCCTGTGGCCTGGGCACCCTTGTTCCCCAGCCCTACATATACTAACTCCTAGGACTAGCCCCGTCCCTCCAGGGCCATTAGGAACAGAGACTTGTTGCATTCCCAGTACCCAGTCCAAGTGCGGCCGGCCAGGCCCCTGCCTCATCCAGGGGCCAGAGGTGGTGCTGGGCATTCTCGTTCCATAAGGGATCTCAGGGAGAGCCCAGCTCTGTGTGCGCACGCTTGTGTGGTGAAGCTCTAGCGGGGAAAGGAGACGCCGCCCTCCCACACAGGAGCCCCAGCCAGCCCGACGTAGGCCTTGCCATAGCAAGTCACGGACAACCCAGCTTTCTTCTCTGCTCCAGTCACATAGCACCCACAGCTGAAGGTCCAAATTCCAAATCCACCATTTGGCAGCCTGGTAGCTCAGCCTCTCCCAGCCAGTTTTCTCATCTGCAAAATGGGGACACGTGCCCACCCTCATCCAAGAAGAGCACTCCACTCCAGCCCGCCAAGGCCTCCAGCACAACAGAGTCAGAGACTGAGTCTTCTTAGGTTGGACAAACTTGGAACCCACACACACACACCCCACTCACCCTCACGTCCCCGGGGGGGAGGGGGGGTGCCTAACACTGTGTGGATGTCCTGCTCTCACCCAAAGCCCTGCACCCACGCTGGGGCTAGAGCACCTCCCAGCGTGGCTGGACTGCACCCCAGGCTGCAGGGGCGTGGGCAGGCAGGAGGGGCTGTGGACGGAGGCTTCATTCACAATCAGCTGTTTTAACTTCCATTCGGCACAAATCCTTCTCGGCCTGACAGCCTGGCTGCCGTCCCGCCACCAAATTAATATCCTTCCCGGAGCCCATTTGTAAAGTCTCCCCCTCCCTGCCTCTCACTGGCTTCCACACCCCGGGAAGGGCAATGAGTGGGTGCCCCGGCCGTGCCCACTCCTCTTCCCAGGGAGTCGGGCCTGGAGTTGGCGGGCACCGGGGCTAGGACATTGCTGGGCGGGATGGCAACGGGAGGAGAGGAAAACTGACCCTCGTGCCTCTGGGCTGTCCTCCTCCCAGATGTAGGGCCAGCCCCGAGAACAGCAAAGCTGCCCGAGTGAAGGGCCAATTCTGGGATGGTATCTTCCGAGGTTCCAGGGTCCCGCTCATGCGACCCCTGGCGACCTGCCCACCGGGCTCGGCCGCTTGTGGGGAAGAGGGGTCCAGCCTGCTGCCTGGGAGATACACGCCAGGGGCCAGCGGCCTGCTGGAGGCGGCGGCGCGGAGGCCACTGGGGCCCAGCGCGCCGTCCGTCCCGGGGCCAGGGAGGCCGGAGCCTTCGAGCAGCGCAGAAGTTGCTCCTCCCGCTCCAGCCCGGTTCCTGCGCGGCCCGGCTGCAGCTGGGCGCCAGGGCGGCCCGGGGCGCGTGGGGCCGGCGGGGGAGACCCCTCGGCCCGGGCGAACCCGCCGCCCCTGCCCGCCGCCCCCTCTCGCGCCCCGGCCGGTGGGCCCGCGCCCCTCCCCGCCCGCCCGCCCGGCCCGGGGAAAAGTTGCCCCGCGCCGACCCCTCCGGGCGCGGCGCCCGGACCCGCGCGAAGGCGGCAGGGACGCGAGGTCCGAGGGGGCCGGGTCGGGAGCCCCTGCGCGCGCCGCGAACGCGCCCCCCGGCCCGGCCCGGCTTCCCGGCACCCCGGCCCCCGGCCCGGCCCGCGAGCACTCACCGAGCGGCAGGAAGTGCTTGGTGTCCATGGCCGCCGACCCACTCATGCCCCGCGCAGCGGCGAGCGCGGCCCCCGGCGGCCGGCCCGGGCCCGGGCGGCAGGGAGCCGGCGGCGGCGGCGGCGGCGGCGGCGCGCGGAGGCCGCGGCGCGGCGAGTTGTTGCAAAAGTCGCCCAACAATGTAAACTACTTGTCCCTGCGCGTCGCCGCCGCGCGCGCCCGGCCCGCGCCCCCGCCGCCGCGCGCCCGCGCCCCGCTCCGACCGCGGCTCTGCGGCGCCGGCGGGGGGGCGGCTGGGGGCCCGCGACGGGCGCGGACTCTGCGCAGCGCCGCCGCCCCGCCCGCCAGCGCCCGCGCCCCGCCCGCCGCGAGTTGCGAGCGCCGCGCAAACTTGCAAGTTTGCCTCCGCCAGGGGTTCCCGGGAGCCGCGCGGGGGAGGCGTGGGAGGCGGCCGCGGCGGGCGCGGGGCGGGGGCGGGCGCAGAACTGCCTCCCGGCCTGCCAAAAACACACGCGCGCACACGCGCGCGCGCGGCCGGCTGGGGAGGAGGAGAGCGGGCCCGGAGCCCGGCGGCCGGGCCATTGTCTGCGGCGGCCACACAAAGCGGCCGGGCGGTGGCCGCGCGAGGACCCCGGCCCGGCCCGGGCCCGGCGGTGCGGAGCGCGGGAGGACGGCCCCAGCACCCACACCTCGCCCACTCCCGCGACGCGTGGGGAAACTGAGGCCCGGGAGTGGCGGCGAGCCCCAACGCCAGAGCAGGGGCCCCTCTGTCGGGGGAGCGTCCACTCTTTCGGACGCCCCCCAGTCCACCTCCCCACCTCACGCCGGAGACTCCCCCAGCCCTCCCCCCACGCCTGGACCCCCACGGACCGACCCACGGGCCAACGCGAGGGGGAGGGGCTCACGCTTGCACACAGCCCGGACTTCTCAGACCCCTCCTCCCAGGCACCGAGCTGCAAGAGTGGGACAGGACTTTGTGGCTGGTGGCTATTTTTATACCTTGGGTAGTTCTCTGCCCTGACTTCCAAATTCATGATTTGTTTGTTTAAAAACGAAAGGAAGCACTCCTGCCCCGGGACGGCTTGGGCCTCTTCCGCCGCCGTCCTGGGCGGCTGGAATTCGGGTTTGGGTGTGAGCTACCTGCCCGGAGCCAAGCCGGCCTTCGCGGGCAGGCGCAGCCGTGGCCGCCCCCTTCGCCAGGCTGGCCGGGCACCCCGCTTCCCTCCTCACCACACCCCTCGCGCATGGCCCAGTTAGACCCAGGGTCCAGGGGGTGCAGGCGCGGGCTCTGCCAGGCAGAGGGGCTTGCCAGAGTCTCGGAGGCTGCACGCGGTTCCCAGGTCAGGGGCTGTGCACAGGGAGGGCAGTGATGACCAGGTGCAGAGGCCATCACACTGCCCAGAGACAGCCACAGCTTGACTGGAGAGGGTGTCCTGCTGCCTGGGTTCCACTGTCAGCGGGGTGACCACCCTCTGGGTTTCACTTTCCTCCTCTGTGAAATGGGGCAGAAGCAGGACCCTCCTAAAGCTAACCACCAAGAGCCAGATCCCAGGAGGGCCACTGTGGCCTGTCCAGGAGGGAGGCCCTCACTCCACCTGGGCAGGGGCACCCCTGGGGGACCGTGAGGGTGAGCCCCGGTTGGGCAGCCCGCCCCCAGCATAGCCACAGGCCCACGTGGGCAGCTCTCTTCACCCTTCCCCTGTTAGCTGGCTCCTGGTCCCCCGGCAGAGGTCCCCCACCCATACACACACCCTGTCCAGTAGGCAGCCTGCAGCAGCTGGTTTACCTGGGGCTCTCACCCACTCGCATCACAACCACAGCAAACCTACTGCCCCACCCCCACACACACCAGCCCCACCCGCACACACACCAGCCCCACCCGGTGCAAGGGGTTTTGGGGGGCCAGGGGGACACAGGAAAAGCCCTAAGAAGGAGGCCCCATGAGCGCCAACATACACTGGGCATATGCTGTGTGCCAGGCCCAGCTCCCAGGCCTGCCTCTGGTGCCCCAGACCGTGGCACACAATCCGTGGCCCTTTTGGGCCCTGTCCTCCTGGCCTGCATCCGACCTCACAGGCCATGCAGCGCAAGTGGCCAGGAAGAAAAGCCGCCAGGACATGGCGCCCACTCCCTCTCTTGACAGAGTCACTATGAGATCCTCCAGCGGCCGTGAGCAGTGGGCACTACTAACCCGCCTGACCTGTGGGGACAGATGACGTGGTGGAGCACTTCTACAGCTGGGTGAAGCCAGCGTTTGAACCCAGTGCCCGTTCTCGGGACTGCTGGGCCACCAAGGGTGTCAGCCTGTGCTGGCTTCCTGCCAGGGCTATGGGCTCTGTGAGCTGTGGACAGCCTGTCCACGCTGGTCTCAGGACAGAAAGGATGGGAATGGCAGAGGGCAATGGAAGGAAAATGTGAATAACCCCTGTTTTCCAATGCTGTGGATCATTTGATCAGTCAACAAACACCTGCGTAGCCCTTACCAAGGGCCGGACCCCGGGCACCCTGGTGGAGCTGTGGGCCCAGATGGACTAAGGCACGGGCCGGGTGCCGGTGCTGCCTCTCACCAGCCATGTGGCCTGGCCAGGTTACTTCCCTACTTGTTCCTCAGTTTCCTCATTTGTAAATGGAAACAGCCACACCCTCCCCTCTGAGTCACCGAGATGACTAAATGAGATAATGCGGGGAGAGGCTGGCTCCGAGAGGACCGGTTCAGTAAGTGATAGTTATTGTTACTATTATGAAATAAGTTAGGCAGGTCACCTGCCCTCCTGGAGCCACATCCCAGAGGGGAGATAAGACACACCCGCAAGTTTGAGGATGGTCTTGAGCCGGGTTTTGAAGGTTTTCCGCAGGGCACAGTGGCTCACACCTGTAATCCTAGCACTCTGGGAGGCCGAGGTGGGAGGATCGTTTGAGCTCAGGAGTTCGAGACCAGCCTGAGCAAGAGCAAGACCCCATCTCTACTAAAAGTAGAAAAAATTAGCTGGGCACGGTGGTGAGTGCAGAAGGATCACTTGAGTCCAGGAGTTGGAGGCTGCAGTGAGCTATGATGACGCTGTGGCAGAGTGCCGGGACAACAGAGAGAGAGAGAGAGAGAGAGAGACTGTCTCAAAAAAAAAAAAAACAAAGGAGGTTTTTCAGGCAGGGACAGGGGTGAGGCGCCCAGGCAGAGGGCCGGCGTGAGCTGTGGTCAGAACACACTGAGCAGTGGGGTGACAGCTGGTCCTGGGGGCCTCAGAGGCCAAGCTGAAGCTCCTGAGGTCACTTCCTCAGTGAGCGGCCTGGCCCCCCACCACGCCCTCCCCTCCCCCAGCCCTTGCACACGTTGGTGCCCAGAGGCAGAGAGGTGCACGCATGGAAAGTTTCGGCATGGCCCTCTCGCCCCAGGGAAAGCCGAGGCCTCCTTCCTAAGAAACACCAAAAGGCATCACCCGGCGCGTGCCTCTCGCCAGCAGCACTCCTAGGGATGTTTGGGACAGTGGAGAGCATCTGGGGTCCAGAGCCCCACAGATCAGCCCCGGTGCCCACAGGTGGTGAGTGCTCTCAGCCTGGCCTTCCCTGTCCAGGGCGTCAGGGCCGGTGCCGGTACCGGGGAGCAGGAGGCGCGGCTGCCGAGGGAGGCCCCTCCAGAAACACTCCCCTCCCTGATGGAAAGTGACGGTGCCGCTTGTTATTTCTGCGGCCACTGTTTTTCACTCTCCCCTCAATTTGGGGCTCTTTGGTGCAAATGATCCCACACAAAACCACCCGGCACGGCGGCTGCCCCATTCAGAGTGCCAGGTCCAAGCGAACCGTGGAAAAAACCACCCCAGCCTTCCTGCCAGGTGCTTCTGCAGCCAAAAGTATTTTTATAGTAATATCCATCTATTTACAACTGGGCTCTAAGAGCATTTTGTTTTTTGTTTTTTGTTTGGAGCTTTTTTAAAAAAATTCTTCTGAAGGATGCTTTTTAAGGTACTTTGGCCTATTTCACGCGCCTGTCTCAGCTCAGTCTTGTAAACAGTCTCGGGAGTCGCTGGGTGAATAACGTTCTTAAAGGCCGGTGTCTGTGCTGGCTGGGCAGCCGGGAGCTGGCATCTGGGTGGACGGCTCCAGGCAGCTCCCGGGGCGCTAAGGGGGTGCGAGGCTGCTTCCTGTCCTGTCCCCAACAGGAGGGAGGGCTCATGTGACCCTGAACTAAAGGAACCTCACAGAGGCTTGGGGCGCTCAGCCCCCGGCAAGGCAGGCCAGGAACATAGGTACCGCAAGGCTGTTCTGGACAAGGTGGCCCGTCCAGCCCGCCTCTGCCCCGCTCTGCTCGGCTGGGAAAACGTTTGCGGTGCAACACTCCGCCCTCCCTGCACACCCAAAGCAGTGGGGGGCTGGAGGGGTCTTTGGAAGGCAGACGGCGTGCCTCCGTCACTGTCACTGTGTGGGCTGCTATGTCCAGAACCCCAGGGAGCTGCACGGGGACTTGAGCCAACCGGTTCAGGTGAGCGAGGCTCAAGGAGACGGGGGCTGGCCCCTGGGGAAGGACCGGGATTTCCGGGCTGCTCCCACGAGAGCTGGTGGGTCCCCTCCAGGGGCCTCCAAACAGCCAAAGACATGCTCCTGCCAAAACCCAAGGCCAGCTGCAAGGAGTCACAGACCCCCGGGGAGGGGCCGGAGCCGTTCAGAGTCGGGAGAGGAGGACACCGAAGTTTCCGGCGCTGTCTCCTCTAACCCCACCCCACAGCCCAAGACTCCCGTTTCCCCATTTCACGGGCGGAAACACTGAGGCTGAGAGCAGCAGTGACTGACTGCAGATCATGCAGTGGCTCCAGCACCCTGGTCACCAGACCCAGGGCTAAGGTCAGTGGTCCGAACCCCGGGAAGGCCTCTGGGCAGCCACCAACATTGCATCTGCCTCTGGTGAGCCGTCCCACCTCCCTGCTGTCATGGTGAGGGGCAGGTAGGCCAGAGCACAGGTGCCGGGTACAACCAGAGTCCAGATGGAAGGGACAGGTTCTAGACTTGGAAAACTGGGTGCTGGGAGAGGTCGCAGGAGTAAGAGGCTGTAGCCTGGCTCTGCTACTAACCCTCACATGGCCTTTGAACAAGGGCCCCTCTGAGCCTCAGTCTCTTCTTCTATAAAATGGGATAAAAGAACCAGCTAATCACGGAGGCTTTTTAACGAGGAAAGAGAGTATGACCACAGGGAAATGGATGTTAACATATCACAGGAGTTGGGAAGGGTAAAGGCCGAGACTCCCAGCCTGGGTGCTGTCCCAGCCCCGTCTGGATCTGAATATGGCACGCCCCCCCACGCCACCCATCAAGTGGGGAGATAATGTGTTTGATCCGGGCATTTACTATCAACAGTTGCCACATAAATCTCCCTGCGCCCGCGCACATATACATACGAGCTGGAGAGACGCAGGGAGGTCTGTGCCCAATCCCCCGGTGTAGCCGACTTGCCCCCATAAAGATAACGGGAAATGATTCGTAATATTTATTTGACAGACATGATATGAACCATAATAGTCTGTTGGGATTAAAAATATCCGTACGTCTCTCTCATCCACCAATGTGGTTTAAATATTATATATGTGGCCTCTGCCGCGGCGGGGGGATGGGAGTGGTTATTAACGGGGCCGTGAAGAGCAGTCGTCTGTGCCGAAGCCTGGGAAGTGACCCAGGAGTGTGCCCAGCGTTCGGTGCTTGCATCAAAGGAAACGGCACTTAAAATTGCTTCTCCCTAACACCCCGCCCCACCCCGCCAGCACATGGGGGTGTCCGCTAGGGGAGGGCCCGGCTTGGCCTAGGCTGCCTCTCCAGGCATCTCAGAGGAGGCCCAGGCCAGCCCGAGGCCTCAGGAAGGAGGCCACGTGTGGGAGGTCCCTGAAGGCCCAGGCCCCACCCTCCCCGGGCCAGGCCTGCCCCCAGCCTCTCCTAGCACAGAGCAGGCAGCACCCCCTGCCCCCACCCTGGCACTCCCAGTTTAAACACCTTTCGTGCTCCTCCTTGCCCCAGGGATAAAGTCCAAACTCCTGAGCAAAGCTCCAGGGGCGCTCCCCCTCCCTCCCTGAGTCATCCCCTCCTGCCGCCCCTGCAGCCCACGAGCCACCCCCTCCCCAGCTGGCCAGGGCTGGGCTGCCCTTCCCACCCAGCCGCAGGCCACACACAGCCTTCTCTGCACCCCACAGGCCACAGGAACCCACACGTCCCTGTGTCCCTCGGCTGGTCACGTCTGTTCCCTCTGGCCTGTGAAGACGCTCAGGGCAGGTGCCCCGGTCTCCCCTTGGGACACCGTCACCGGAGCTCAGTGTTCACTGAGTGGGGAGCGGGGAGGCTGTTCTTAAGGGACCTGGCTCCTGCCTCCAAGCCCTGGGGGTGGACACTCAGGACCCCGGTTCACATCTCAGGCCTTCTATGCTTAGAAAAAACTCCTTTGCTTCTGAAGGCCTCAGTTTACCTGTAAGTACAAAGAGCCTGCAGCCCCAGGGATGGAGGCCCCGTGAAGAGGAGAGGGCAGTTCCCCACGAGGAAGGCATTTAGGGTGCGCTTTGGAAAGCACCAAAGAAGTGACACTGAGAAAATCTCATGGGGCTGGGGGGACTTTTAACCCTACATCTACCACCCCGCCTCAGGGCCTGCCCTGCCACCCCCGGCCCCCAGGCCCTAACAGACTGCACGGGAGCTGGGCTCAGGCTGATGGATTGCCAGCTCATGGTGACAATTGGCCTTTGTTTCTCCCACTAACGAGGGTCCCCAAAGGAAGCGTCTTAGCTAAGACGCAGGGTGGGGAGGGCTGTCCTGGAAATGAGGTCACCCTGGTCTGCAGCCCTGGCCTCAGTGCCCCTCCTTGGGGCAGGCTGCTCCCCTTTGGGGGAGACCCTGTCCTCCTGGGACCCCTGCCCACCAACATGCCCAGCTCCTGCTTCCTAGGCAGTGCTGGTGTCCAAGGCACCCATGTGTGGCTCTCTTGCTAGGCCCCTTCACCAGTAAGCACCCAGAACTGGAGGGTCCCCAGTGTCCCCCACTAGGGCCTCCCTTGGGCAGCGAACCCCTGGGCCTCCTCCTCCTCCTGCTTCCCCCACAGAGCCTGCCGGAGCCCTGCATGCGGTAGGCACTCGCAGCCGGGCCGGCTGGCCGCACCTCCTTCCCATGACATGAGCATCGCCGCCCCCACCTGCCTGGGTGATGCGGACCCAGGAAGGGCACAGGGAGAGCAGTCCAGGAGGCCCCACGCCCTGCACAGCCACCGGGACTGGTGGGCTTCAGAAGGGCTTTGCGAGCAGGGCCTCTCCTCCAATGCCCTCCGTATGGAAGGGGGTCTTCACATGGGGAGCCACACCCTGGCTGAAGCCACTGGGGCCCTCAGAGCCAGGCCACGGGGCCCCACAGAGTGACAGACCACCCAAATCTGGAAGGACAATCCCAGCGTCCCAGACCTGGGCCTCTTGCCCCGGGTGCTCAGACCTGGAGCTTTCCAAACAACTCAGGCAGGCTGGGGCATCCAGGAAAGGGAGCCAAAGGCCCCCAAGTCAGCCCCTGCCCTGCTGGCAGCGAGGGAAAGACCAGAAATTCGTTTGATGTCCGCATCCAGGAGCCAGCTGTCTGCACTGTGGGTTCCAGCACGGCTGCTGGAGGTTTGCTGTGGCTGTTGGGGCTGTTGCTGTTGGGGGTGTTAGTGTGTTTCTTGTTTGATGCTCCCAGGCTGATCACACATGTGTATCCGTGATCAATCAGGGCCGGGGGTGGGCGCAGGAATCCTGGCTGTGAGGGGCCCGGGGATCAGACCCATCTAAGCCCCCTCCACGATGGCCTCAGTTTCCCCCTCTGACTGGGCTGGCCAGGTGGCTCCCTCCTGTAAATCAAATGAGATAATGTCTATAAAGCCACCAGCCCAGGCCTGCCCTGAGTAAGTGCTGGTAAACAGTCTCGTCCGTGGCACTGTCAGCAGACGGTGGCAAAGTTCTCCACAGCGTGTCCAGTCGGGGAGCATCTCTGCCCCGCCGCCCAGGGGCATGCTCCGTGAGAGCCCAGCAGTTTTGTGAAAGGAAACTTGCCCCTGGCCAGACCCAGCATTGCCCACTTTAAGCCATGTGGCCAGAAATTTCCAGATCGTCCTGGTGTCGATAGACTCGTCTCTGATACTCCAGGGCACCTGGATTCTCAGAGGGCGCAGGTCCGTTTTCGCTGAGTCCACCTGCAGAGGGGACGGTGGGTGGCTCGCTGCTGCCCCCGAGAACTGAGCTGTGTTTGGGGTTCTCCCCCAGGAGCTGGACCTGGCTGCTTTGGCCCCTGGGAGTCGGCTCTTACGAGGTTTCCCACTCAGACAGGGAGCAGGAGTCCTCCAGTCGGCCCCCAGGGTCAGTCAGAGCCGGCGGTTCCTGGGCACAGGGTGGCCGCGTGGACTCAGCAGAGAGGTGAGCTCTTGCCTTGCCACCCACTCCATGTCCTGATTCAGGAGAGAGCATGAGTTGAGAGCCCCAGGCGGAGGGGCTGTCCCTGCACGAGGTGGTCTGCTCCCCTGAGCTCCTGGCACCCGACCCCCCAGCATGGGTGCTCCCTGCTGTCCCAGTGCAGAGAGACGCTAGCTGACTGCATGCTGTCCCCTGCCGTCCGGGGCTTCGGAGCCGTGGGGTGCCCAGATCCATCCAGCCGGTGTGCAGCAGTCTGTCCTCTCCCCAACCTCCGAGTCCTCACGTGTGCACTGGAAATAATATACTGCTAAGTGAAAACAAAAGGCAGCTTAAAATCACAACAGAAGGAATCCAATTATAAATGTATACACAGAAATCTGGAGAGATTAGTTAGTGGTGTTGGGTTTGAGTACTGGAGCCACGGCGGGGGGGG
>RJWJ010012503.1:0-41896 GCA_004363605.1 Indri indri | reverse complement strand
AAAGCTGGTACAGATCTGTGCTTGCTAGAACTCAGCAGTTTTTTGGTGGCTTTTTTTTTAAGTGACTTGACTAATGTAGGAAATCAGAACTGTTCATGTTCCTTTGTATTCAATTGACCTGGGCCAGGCCTCGGAAGCTGGAAGGGGAAAGGCCCTGGGAAGATGCCAAAAAGGAACACCTCGCCCCTTCCCTGTCCTGCGTCCAATGCTGACTCCACAGTCCTACCAGGAATGAATGCCTGCAATAAAGAACCAGAAAATCCCCTGGAATTGACACGTCAGGGCCTGTTTCCAAGTGCCAAGGCAGCTACTGCCGCCCCGACAGTAGGTGCTGGGTCTGCTTGGCTCCCCGCTGTGTTCCTGGCTCCCCGAAGTCTGGCACCAGCCTGCCCCATCCGCCAGGCCCTTCTCCTCCCACTCAACACATCATGCCCAGAGCTCCTTCCCTGCCTACCAAACAGAATCGGTCCATTCCAAAGCCTTCCTGGACCACCCCAGCTGACACTGGGCCCCCTCATCTGAATTCCTATAGCAGGTCCCACCTGTTACTCTTTGGGGGAACCACCTTCTGCTATCAAGACTGGGCGAACTGGTGAGAAAGTTCCTACCTTGCTCTTGGCTGCTGTTTCTGCATCTCATAAAATGGGGGTTAAAATGCTACTTACCTCACAAGGTTGAGTGAGAAATAAAATGAGAAAATGTGTCTCAAGTGCTTAATGCAACGTCTGGGGCACCACTACACAATGAATGATAATTGGTTGTTATTAATACAGGGTACATGCCAGAAGATTTACAGCCACATTTTTACTCGACCATTGCATAAACACGGCTGTGGGCAAGTTGCTTAATTTCTCTTATCCTCAGTCCCCTTCTTTTCCAGCAAGATAGTACCAACCTCTCTGTCACAGGGCACTTGTGAGAAGGAAAAGGACAATGCATGTGAGTGGCCTTTGTACGTGCTAAAGCGAGATACAAATATGACAGATTTCCTTTTGGAATCTCCTGTGCCTGCGCAATGCCAGGATAAGGCAATGGCTCCCCAGATGGTGGCCGATTTAGCTGAACAAAGATGTCTGCATGTAGCCTGCCAAGTTGGGGGAATATTAATGTTGGCATCGATGTTATTATTAACAGTCTGATTAGACCCCAGGCCTGTTCGCGTCTTCTGACTCCAGCGCACAACTTCTCTGAGGACTCAGTGGAGCTCTTGGCGCAGTGCTCTTCCGCGGCCCCATGCCCTTCCTTTCCCTGTTGCCCCTCTGCTCGGACTTCAGCCCAGTAACCCCAAGCAGCAGCTCCCCACAAGCCTCGGGCTTCTCATCAGCAACATGGAAGGAAGCATCACCACTTTTTCCGGAGAGGGCCAGGCTGCTCACTGTGCCCTGGTGGTGTCCTCTGTGGCTGGGGGAAATCTCCGGTTTCATTCAGAACTCGGTCTGCAAGCACACACGGCTGAACCTGCACTCTGAGCCCTGGGTTGAGATAAAGTCCCCTTTGTAAGGCAGAAAAGCAGGAAGGGCAGGAGCAGGGCCGGCTCACCCTGGGCCCGATGTCTGTTACACTTGCATGGTCTTTTTCTTCCTTAAATCAACAAATAACTCCCCCTCCCTCTCTCTGTTGCGTAGTGTTAGTGAGCTAACGTTAGTCTGCAACAGACTTCATCAACTTCATCTTATACACACATGCTGATCATCTACGTGCAGGTACTGCTCTAGGGGATGGGACAACAGCTGTAAATGAAACAAAGAGCCCCTTCTTCATGGAGCTTTGATCCATGGAAGAGATAGACCATAAACAAGGCAAATAAGTAAAATAGGTAGTAGCACATTAGATGGTTTTTCTTGAAGAGGAAAAAGCTAAGGCAAGGAAGGGGGTTAGGGAGTGCTGGGCAGGATGTGTGAAATTTTAAATAGGGTGACCCTGGAAAGTCTTTGTTATGGGATGAAGTGTGCCTCCCAAATGAATATTTAAAGTCCTAACCCCCAGTACCTTAGAATGTGACATTTATTTATTTATTTATTTATTTTTTATTGTTTTATTTTATTTTTTTTTGAGACAGAGTCTCACTCTCTTGCCTGGGGCGAGTGCCGTGGCATCAGCCTAGCTCACAGCAACCTCAAACTCCTGGGCTCAAGCAATCCTACTGTCTCAGCCTCCCGAGTAGCTGGGACTACAGGCATGCACCACCATGCCCAGCTAATTTTTTTTCTATATGTATTTTTGGCTGTCCAATTAATTTCTTTCTATTTTTGATAGAGACAGGGTCTCGCTCTTGCTCAGGCCGGTCTCGAACTCCTGAGCTCAGAACGATCCACCCGCCTCGGCCTCCCAGAGTGCTAGGATTACAGAGCCACTGCACCCGGCCTATTTATTTATTTATTTATTTGAGACAGGGTCATTACAGAGGTAATCAAGTTAAAATGAGGTTATTAGAGTGGGCCCTAATCAATATGACTGGTATTCTAGGAGGCAGTTTTGGAGACAGACACACACAGGGAGAACACCCTGAGAACATAAATGCAGCCACCCACAAGCCAAGGGGAGAAAGAGAGGCCTGGAGCAGATCCTTCCCTCACAGCCCTCAAAAGGAACTGACCCTGCCAATACCTCGATTTCAGACTTCAGAATTGTGAAACAATACATTATTGTTGTTAGAGCCACTCAGCTTGTGGTAGTTTGTTACAGCAGGTCTAGGAATGTAATGCAGCTTTGCTAAGAAGACCTAAAGCGAGTGAGGGAAAAGCATTCTAGGCAGAGTAAACTCAAGTGCAAAGGTGCTGAGGGTGCCCCTGGAGATTAAGGACCAACAAGGAGCCTGGTGTGGCTGGAGCCAGTTAGGAAAGGGAGGGAAGCAGAGGAGGTCAGAAATAACTGGGGCCAGATCATATAGATCCTTGACATTTACTTTAAGGCAGGTGAGAAGCCATTAGAAGGTTTTAAGCACAGACTGACATAGTTATTCTGGCCGCTGAATTATAGACCAAGAAGGGCAGCGGTGGAGGCAGGAAAGTCGGTTAGGAAGCTGTTGTAATAATGTACTCAAGACACAATGGTGACTTTGGCCAGGGGCTGGCATGGGGTGGTATGATGTAGATATATTCCGGATATATTTGGAAGGTAAATCTGATGTCATTTGACGTCCCCAACTATTACAGTGCTGCTGTTTATCATTTTGTTTAGATCAAGTAGGATTTGCTTTATGAATTTGGGTGCACCTGAGTTAAGAGCATAAATATTTAGAATTGTTATGTTTTCTTGTTGAATTGTACCCTTCATTATATAGTGACCATTTTTGTCTTTCATTGCTTTTGTTGATTTGAAGACTAAGTTATTGGAAATCGGAACTGCCATGTCAGCTTTCTTTTGGCTTCCATTTGCATGGAATGTTGCTTTCCATCCCTTCGCCTTGAGTCTAACCCTTGTGGGTTAGATGTGTTTCCTGAAGACAGCAGATACTTGGCTTGTGCATATTTATCCATTCGGCCCACCTGTGTCTCTTTAGTGGTCAGTTCAAGCCATTCACATTTATTGAAAGAATTGATAATGGAGCAGATTTCTGTTTATCCTGTTGAGTTGAACTTTGTTGCTTTGTTTTGTCTCTTGAGCCATTATGGTATCTGGTTTGACCTTTAGCTTTTGGATGATTTTACACTGATGAGTGTTTACTGTGCTGATCTGTGTATAACAGTGTTCTGAGTACTTCCTGGAGAGCAAGTCTTGTCTCGATGAATTCTCTCATTCTTTGCTTGTCTGAGAAGGTCTTTATTTCTCCTTCATATAAGAAACTTAGTTTTTCAGGGTACAAGATTCTAGGCTGGGCATTATTCTGTTTGAGGAGAGTTAGAATGGGGCCCCAGTCTCTTCTGGCTTGTAAGGTTTCAGTTGAGAAGTCTTCAGTTAGTCTGAAGAGTTTTCCTTTGTAGGTTACCTGCTTCTTTTGCCTTATAGCTTGTAGGAGGGCCTTTTTAGTGTTTATGTTGGCCAGTCTGATGACTGTGTGTCATGGTGTCTTCCTGTTTGCAATGAATCTCCCAGGAGTCCTTTGAGCTTCTTGTAAATCTAGATTTCTAGGAAGGGCAGGGAAATTTTCCTCTATTATGTCCTCAAATAGTTTTTCCAACCCTTGTGTATTTTCTTCTTCACCATGCCTATAATTCTCACGTTAGGCCTCTTCACATAATCCCACATTTCTTGTAGGCTTTGCTCTTTTCTCTTATTTCTCTGCTCTATCTCTGTGACTGACTTGTTTAATTGAAAGGTGTTATCTTCAATCTCTGAGATTCTTTCTTCTGTTTGATCTAGCCTATTCTTTAGGCTTTCCACTGTGTTTTGTAATTCCCTGAATAAATTCTTTATTTCCAGAAGTTCTGTTTGAATTTTCTTTAACATTTCAATTTCTGTAATGAATTTTTCTTCCAAGTCCTGGATTTTTTTTTTTTTTGTGTGTGGTTTCTTTGTGTTGGGCATCCATTTTCTCTTGCATATCATTGAGTTTTCTTACAATCCATGTTTGAAATTCTTCTGTCATTTTAGTGTTCTGAATTTCGTTTACATCCATTGCTAGAGAGCTGATGTTTCTTTTCAGGGGTGTCCTTTCAGTTTTATTCTTCATACTTCTAGAATTCTTTCACTGATTCCTTCCCATCTGGAGCAGCTGTTGCTTCTTACTTTTGGATTTTCATTTAGATAATGACACACCCAGTTTAGTCTCTGATCCAGCAGCTGGTGTTTGTGGATGAGATTCGTCCACATGCTGTATGATGAATCAGTAGATGCACTTAAAGGGTATGCAGAATGACCTCCCTGTCAGTAGGTGGTGCTTGCTGTCAGCAGGGAGGCGCAGGCTGCAGTGTTGTTTTGGGTCCTGTAATCAGTTCTGTTCCTCTGCAGAGGCACTCTAGTGCCTCAGGTGGTGGGTGGGGCCCTGGGACTTCCAGGTGTGTCCTTATTCTCCACCTCAGTGTGGGCAGGTGGGGGAGTGAGGCTGGGTGGAGCTGGGTTGGGTGAACCTGCCCTCAAGCACCACTAATGTTGTTAGCAGGGGTCAAAGGTCTGTTCTCTGCTTCTGGGCAAAGCTGCCCAGGAGGGGTTGAAATGGCCCCACTCAGCAGAAAGTCTGCGTGTGGGGGTGGGGCTGTCAGAGACCTGCAGTTTGGAGCAGGCCTCGCTCCTTTCCACCCTCCCCATTCTGTGGTTTCTCCCAGGCCTCTGCTGGCAGGCAGGACCTCAAGCCAACAGATCTTCCCTGACTATGATGCAGGCCAGGAGGTTCCCTGCCCAGGACAGCTGCCTGAGCCAGGAGCACAGCCCTCCAGTGGGAGGAGGGTTGCCTCTCAAGCACGCTGCTCTGCCCCTGAAGGCACACACACCTCAGTAGACTAGTTCACAAATATTCCTTCTGTGCCCCCCGGCAATGCGATCGAGATCTCGATGTATGGGATTTGGCCTGCAGTCCTGTGCCCTGGACCCCGGAGAGCAATTCCTGACCCTGCAAGGGAGAAGAATGCTGGTCTCAAGTCACCCACAGGGTGCCCAAGCTGGATCAATGTTTCTCTTTCTTGGGGTTTGCCCCACTCTGATGGAGTCACCAGGCAAGCAGCACCTGGGAGGGCTGGCAGGTAGGGAGCTCACAGTCTGAGTACCCCTCGGTCTGCTGCAGGGCCCCAAAAGGAAAAGTCCCATTCCCTGTGGATGCCTCCAGTTGGTGGCTAAATTGTCCTTCTGGGTAGCCGCAGGTAGGGAAGGGGAAGGGGAGAATGAGGCAATATGGCGCCTGCCAATTGGCTTGGGCTGGAGGTGCTCAGAGGGAGCTGGGAGCCTGGTGCCCTGTCCGCAAGAGGCCACCACTCACTGGCAGCAGCCGTCTCTGGGCTGGTGTCAGCAGGTCTCTCCCTCAGCTCAGGAGCCCACCAGCAGTCCGAGATGCAAGGGAGGGGAAATTTAACCACTCCACTTACCCTTGTTGCTGGTCTTCAAGCCTCTCAGGTTTAGACCCTGCCGACATTTTTCTCTTACAGTTCTGCTCCACAACCTCTTCCCATGGAGTCTCCTGTAGGCTCAGGTACCCTTCCATCCAGCCCTCATCTGATCTATGTTTGTCTGCCTGTTTGTTTTTTTCACTTTCATCTAAAATCTTTCCTTGCAGAGACACTCTGGCTGGAGGTTTTTCTCATCCGCCATCTTGCCTCCAATCCAATCCATCATTTTTATGTTACCTTCTTTTGTCATCAAAACAATCCTGGGAGCAAGGAATTTTTATTCACCAAGTACTCAGCATGACATACAATGCATGTTTGTTGCTTTATCAGTATTTGTTGACTGAAGCTTTTGCTGTTGGTCATGACGAAAATGTGAGACACTCGCGCCATCTTGTGGGCACAGGGTGATGCTGAGCAGAAGGAAAGTCGCAGTGAGAAACGTGTGTTTTCCAGGGGCCTGGCTAAATCCAATGACACAATGGGGCGCTGCTGGAAGCCTGTGTCAGAGGGCATGGTGAGAATAGCTTTGCTGCTCTGTCCTGCTGGGACTCGGTGCCGTAGGTCACTGTTCTCCAGGTTACAATATAACGCAGTCGTTTTGTTTTTTTAAATATAGAAATCGAGGAGATGTGAAAGGAGCGGAACTGAGAAAGCGGGTGCCTCGGTCAGTGAGGCACTGCGCTCCGTGGGCTCCGAAGGGGATGAAGAGGGGAGGGGCCGGGACAGGTGGGACAGCAAGGCCTCCGCTCCTCCTTCCCACCACCCGCCCTCAGGAGGAAGTGGAGATGCCCCAACATGGCCTGCCGGGCACTTCTGACGCCACCTAACCCACCCAGCACTCACCTCCGGGCCTGAGAGCTTCCTTGTTCAGCAGCCAGCATCAAGCGGGACTCAGGGCACTGGAGTCGCGGGGCTACACGCGGGGCTGCTTCCCCAGGGACAGCGGGCCGCGCGGGTCCGCACGGAGCGCCCAGTGCAGCGCGTGGCTGCCCTGCAGGACCCCTCTCTCCTCCTCACTCCAGTGCCTCCTCCGCAGGCCCCGGGTCCCGGCACCCCCAGGACTCCTGCTGGCCCCTCTGGCCTGCCCTGGAAGCCCCACCAAGTGCCTCCAGCCTGGCCCCCGCTCTGTAACCGAGTCCCAGCCCCACTGGTCTAGACGTCCCCTCAGGCAACAGGCTGTTGTTTTTACCATTGATTTGTCAGTGTTCGTCACCAAACCAGGCACATGGTAATACCTGTGTGGGTGTTGGAACAGCTGTGGTTTCTGTCCTAGACCCAGGTAAAGGACATAGTTTACTACCTGGAGATGCTACAGGGAACGAGCAGGAGACCTGGCAGCACGGCCACCATCCAGCCCTGCCTGCTGGGCTTCCGGTCCCCGTGGGAGTGGGGATCCCAGGGAGCTGGGCCCTCCCAGTGTTCTGGGGTCGGCCTGTCCCCAGCACATTCCTGAGCACTTATTGCTAAGGTGAGTCCAAGTTCACTTTCCTGGAGCAGGTTCCTAGTAAACCATGCCTGGGGGCTGTGATAGCCGCAGTTGGTCTAGGAGACCGGGGACATCCATGAGGCTCTGGAACGGCATCCACAGTCGAGAGGGGACAGGGTGGGACACCAGCTAAGCCATGCTCAGGTGCAGCCCTCTCGCTGAGCAGGGTGCTGCGACTCTTGTCTTCTGCTCAGCTTCCCCTCTCCATCCACCCTGACAGTCCCGCCAGGTCATCACTCTGGCCACTCACGGGACCCGTCAGGACCACAGATCTCCCAGCTCTCACAACCCTGACTGAGCAACCTGTTTCTCCAGCCCTTTGGACACATCTGGAACGTGCCCAGGTGTGGCCCTAGCGGGGAAGTGCGTAGGACAGGCTTTGTTTTCACCCTCCTCCCCCGTTTTGTCCCATGAAAGAGTCTGATGGCAGATCCAAAGGAAAAGAAGAGAAAGTCCTCAGCACTCCACCTTCGGTCCCTTGTATGGCCCCAGTGTGTGCCCCTGGGCCCCTTTTGTTCTTTGGCTTGGGTGGAGTTCGGGGTCACACTTTGCTGGAAATGTCAGGGCCAAGACCCCGGGACCAGCCCATGCACGGGAGGGGCCCATCTTTCCCACGTGCATTAAAATGCCCATCGCCCGCGGCTCAGCTTCCCCTCAGAATCAAATAGGTCACTAAGGACTAAGGACAAAGCACAAACAGGGCCTGGAAGCCAAGTGCTGTTGATAGAAATGGAGATAAACAGGCATTTCAGAGCCACAGCGGGCAGGCAGTGGGTGTGGCAATTTGTCCCTTCTCCGCCGGCAGTGCCAGGCACTTTGTCTCCAAACAGTACTTCTATTTTGGAGATGCCAGATCGGTTTGGATCCAAAGCTTTATTGTTGGGGGGTGGGCCGGGGTGGAGTGGTGTGGAGGTGGGAAGATGGACAGAAAAAAGAAGGCATCCTTCTGGGTGACAAGCGTGGCACTTCCTGCGTTTCTTGCTCCTGTACAAAGCCCTCCTGATGTGGAGGGCACCCCTTTTCAACAGTGTTGCTTTTCTTTCCTTTTAGAAAATAGGTTCCCAATCTTAGGGATTTTTAAACAATGCAAATTCTGGCAATTCAGAGCTGTTTAGTGTCTGCAGCTAGATGGTGAAAATAGCCCAGTTCTCTTTCACTATTTCCTCTGCACCTTGGTTTATTTCATCCGGTGGTCTAGTAGAAAGGTCTCTGGAGTACGCGTCAGGCAGCATGGGTTCTGCTCCCCACTCTACCGTCTTCCTGGCAGTGTGACCTTGGGCAAGTCATCCAGCCTTTCTGGGCCCAATTCGCTAATGCTCTGTGACTATGCAGAATCACTGGAGGGAAGAGGCATGGCTTGGTTAGTTCACTGTGTCACCGGGTAATACCTGTTTGATTTTTTATTGGTGACTTTAATCACTTTCATGCATTCATTTAATATTTATTATAATATATGCCAGGAATGACGGCAGGCATGAAGATACAAAGTTGAATAAGATACAGGCCCTGCCCATGAACAGGCAGCAGGATGGAATGGAAAGAGCACTGATTTTCTCCCATCCAAGTACTAACCAGGCCCGACCCTGCTTAGCTTCCAAGGTCAGACAAGATCAGGCGTGTTCAGGGTGGTATGGCCATAGATAGGCACTGATTTTCTGAGAGTCACAGCCAGGTCCTGCCACTGGCAGGACAATTAGCTCACAATCAGCTTTGTGAGCTCAGGCAAGTTTTTATAATTTCTCTGAACCTTGTTTTTCTCATCTGTATAATGGGCTTATCGCATAAGTTGACAACCGTCCCGGTTTGCCAGGGACTGAAGGGTTTCCTGGGACACAGGACTTTCAGTGCTAAAACCTAGAATCTCCTAGGCAAATCTGGTCACCTAGAGTTGGTCACCTAGAGGATTGAAATGATCAGCACTGTGCCCTGCAACTAATAATGCAGTCACACACACGCGTGTCTCTGATGACCTGGTAAAGGAAAAAGAAAATGTAAACAAGTAAGTATGATACAGCTCACACAGCACGGGGAGCGGGACTCTGAGAAGCCTGGCAGCCAGGTGGCGAAAGAAGAGCTGCAGTTCATCAGGACAGGGTGACGACTGGGGAGGTGCCACCATGTGGAACATTTACAAATGCATGAAGGTTTAAGAGCTTACAGCCTGGGGTGCTCTGTGTGGCTAGAACTAAGCAAGTAAGATCCTAAAGGTAGGTTGATTCATATCGGAAAGGCCTATGCACGATTCTGAAAAATGTGGACGTCATTTTTAAGGTCTCCAAACACACTTGAGGATGCATCCTTTGGTTAAAAAAAAAATTAAAAACCCATACCTCCCCCAATACATGCATATTTATGAATAAATAATGTGCGTGTACTGTATAAATAAATAAATAAAGCATACAGAAAATAGAAATGAGAAATGTTTAAAGGCTCAGATGAAAGGGAAATATAAATAAGAGTTCTGTACCTTGCCGGCTTCTTCAAGGACACACACCTTACCTTAGAGACCGGCGTAGGCAGTGGGGACTCACGGAAGGTTTTAAAGCAAAAACCTGACATGTTCAGACTTGATTTTGGGGAGATCATTCTGGAGATATATAGGAGAAAAGTCTGGAAACAAGAGGCCCAACAGGAAGCTGTTGTAAAAGTCCAAGAGAAAGGTCCCAGAGGTCTGGATGAAGGCAGCAGCAGTAGGTTTGCAGAGAAAGTGACCGGCTGGAGAGATATTTAGGGGCTGTCATCAAAAGGACATGTTACTGAGAATGGACGTATTGAGTTTAATAAATATATGAATGCATTCATCTCAAAAGATGTCCACAAGGAGAGATGCGCCCTGGGATGCTTTTACTGACACTTTTGATCTACATTCCAAATGTGATATGGAAAAACAGCCAGGCCAGGGCCCCATTATGACTTTATGACTTTTGTAGACCCTAGACACTTTTCCTCCATGGATCCCTTCCTCCACATATATATACATGTGTGTGTGTGTGTATACATACATGTATATGTATATATGAGAAAGTATACTTTACAACTGCATTGGTATAAAGATGAATATAGGCCAGGTGTGGTGGGTCACACCTGTAATCCCAGCACTTTGGGAGGCTGAGGCAGGAGGAGCACTTGAGGCCAGGAGTTCGAGACCGGCCTGTGCAACATAGCGACCCCATCTCTACAAAACATAAAAATTAGTTGGGTGTCGTGGCAAAAGCCTGTAGTCCCAGCTTCTTGGAAGGCTGGGGCAGGAGGGTTGCTTGAGCCCGGGAGCTTGAGGTTACAGTGAACTATGATGATGCCACTGCACTCCAGCCTGGGCAACAGAACAAGACCCTGGTTAGAAAATAAAATAAAATAAAATAATGAATATAATCCAGAAGTATTATATATTTTTTTACTTCTGATTTTAAAAGAAGTTAAAACACTTTCGTGGGTCCTTAAGAGTATCGTGCCCACAGGGCTGGAAGGACAAACTAGCTCTGGAACAATCAGGTTCCAGTTGTGCCGAACTTTGACAGGTTCAATGTGAACATCGAGCGCCATCTAGTGGCTCAAGTGCTCGAGAGGCTGCCGGGCTGCCGAGCTGCCACTGCCCTGCGGAAAGAGGTTAATTGGCAAAATTTTCACTCTGGGATCCCAGACCAGACCCAATCCCTATTATTACCGCTTAATTCGGCCCCAGACTGCCCAACACTAGGCTTTGAGGCTGTTTGATTGACAGGAGCTAAAGTGAGGCTGAGAAGACAGTGAGAGCCCAATAGTGACCACAAATCAGCTGAAGAAAGCCAACAGTTCAATCTTGTTAGTGTAGTGATTGTCCAGTGTAGTGTTTAACATTTTTGTGCTTGAAGCGATGTCTTGAAGGGAGTGTAAGATGAATACAAGTTTAGGAAAGCAAGTTTTAAAATGCTAAAAAAAAAAAAAAAAAAAATCACAGTTTTTTAGGATTCGCTCATTATTTCTTACTCTCTTCTTGTACTTTCTTCTTTATCTACAAGGCCAAATTATCCCACATTTGGTAGCCAGTCTTTCTTTGTAGCCAGCTTGAGATGGCCTCTTACTGGCTACACGGTGTAGCCTGCTCTGTGCTGTAACTCGAGACCCGCTTGGCTGAGCACTCCACCTGACAGATGTCACCAAAGCAGGCACATCCTCGGAGAAGCTGGAGGCTCACCTGTGCATCCATGCACAGAATGCCGGGGCATGCGGGCCAGCACCACCGGGGTGATGTCATCTGCTTCCCAAATCTAGGATTCAGGAGTTCTTTTAAAGATGTGAATTTATAAAGTGTGTTTTAAAATAATTGCTACCATGCATATTGTTATGCGGTAAATTGTGTCCCCCAAAATTCATATGCTGAGGTCCTAACCCCCAATACCTCAGTTGCAGATGTAATTAGTAAGAGTGAGGTCACACTGGAGTCGAGTGGGGCTCCTAATCCAATCTGACCAGTGTCCTGGTAACGAGGGTAAATTCAGACAGAGAGATGCATAGAGGGAAGACGATATGAAGCCACAGGGAGGAGACAGCCATCTACAGGCCTCGGAGAGAGGCCTAGAACAGATTCTTCACTCGCAGCCCTCAGAAGGAGCCAACCATCTGACACCTTGACCTCAGACTCTTAGCCTTTAGCTCTGTGAGATGATAAATCCCTGTTGTTTAAGTCACACGGTTTGTGGTACTTTGTTATGGCAGCCCTAGCAAACTAACAGAGAGTTTGGTGGTTTGCTGGCAATCTTCAGCATCCCTTGGCTTGTGAAACATCACCCTGGTCTTCTCCCCGGGGCAGAGAAAAGGGGGCATGCTACAGTGGATATGCTCTGTTAGCCCAGAAAAGCCACCAGAAGACTGCTCCAGAGGAGGGTCCGAAGAATACACCACTTACCAAAGAAGTAAAGCGTGAACTGGTGTTGGGACTCTCCTCCATAGCCTAGGGCTGATGGCAACACACGTCATTATAAGACTGAATTCACACACGACAGTGGGGCTGATCAGTCCCCAAAACAATGGAGACGGTGGTTGTGCTCAATTGTCAAAAAACATGGATGTAAATATCACAGTGAGAGCAGAGTCTGAGTATTAATGGGGATGGTTGACAGGATAGTGACCCTAGTGACCAAATGAAGGGGTGGCTAACAGAGGTACTGACCAATACATACAAGAAAACACAATCAAGGATGGCTAAGGGCAGTTGTCTCAATAACAAGGTCATAATCTCTTATCCAATTGCTAGACCTGAGCAAGTGTTCAAACCCGGATCGCGTTGAGTGAAGGACAAACTGAGTCCCCGGGATGAAGACCTGCAACAGCAAGGTAAGCACACAGGATAATGACTCCACAGTCTTTCCTCAAGGAGACCTGTCACCATTTACTTGGGGACCATACACTGGGGATGGGGCATACCCAAACCTTTGAAAGACTGTTAGATACAGGGTCCAAGTTGGCAACAACTGAGCCAAAGATCGAGAGCATCATCACCAGCCCCCGGCTTGAGTGGGGTAACATGGGAGGCCTGGCTCACAGGAGACCCACCGGGTCTGTGGACCCACCAGGTAACCATTTTCCTGGTCCTTCCATGTGTGATTGGAATAGCCATACTTATAATGACCACGGCCCCCACCTTGGCTCTTTGGCCTCTGTGGTAAGAGTTATTGCACTGGAGAAACCAAAGGAAGTATCTGAAACCACTCCCTACCCTGGCCAAGAAAGCAAATCAAAAACACCATCACATCCTGGAGGAAATGGTAGAAAAACACCACCCTTAAAAATTTGAAGGATGTAGGGATGGTTTTTTTTTTTTCCCCCTTAATTCACCAGTTCTGGCCCCTACAAAAACCAAACACATCCTGAAGATAACAATGGAGTATGACAAACTCAATCAAATAGTATCCCCACTTGCAGGTACTAGACCAAATATGGCATCTTTGCCAGAGCAGATGAGCATGGTTTCAAGTACATAGTCCATGGTCATTGATCCAACAAATACATTCTTTTCCACTGCTGTCAGAGAAGAGGGTCAGGAAGAGACTGCATTGACTTTGAATAGACAACAGTATATATTTACAGTTTTGACCCAGAGCTATTTTAACTCTCTTCATAATATAGTTCAAAGAGGTCTGTTCTGGTCAAACATCCCATGGGGCATCAGAGCATCACACGGATCCACATCAAAGACATCACGCTACTCTGAACAGATGAGCAGGAAGTAGCTAGTACTCGGGAGGCCTTGGTAGGTTGTTGATACTGCCGTGGGAGAGAGATACATCTTAGGAACACTCAGGTCCATGACATCAGAAAAATACTAAGGGCCCATTGGTCTGTAACTTCTATGACTTCCTCATCATAATAAAGAACAAATTATTGCATTTGAGCCTCCCATCACTCAGAAAGAACCCTGGTTGGATCTGTTCTGGAGAAAACAGATTCCATTACTGTGGATACTGCTTCAAACTATGTACTGGGGAACACAAACAGCTGCCAGCTTCAGGGGGGTTCAAAGCAGGAAAGGTCTCCACAGTAGATACTGGCTGCAGTGCAAACAGCTCTACCATGGGGATGATAGCACACAGCAGAACCTGTGGTTTCTATGGTGGGAAAAGAACCATGTGGAATTTATGGTAAGCTCCAATGGGAGAGCCACACAACGTGGATCCCTATGGTTCTGGAGTAAGGCCACACCATTTTCAGCAGAGAGCTATATGCTCTTTAATAAACAGCTCCTGAAGCCAGATGCAGTGGCTCACACCTATAGCCTCAGCTGCTCGGGAGGCCAAGGCAGGAGGATTGCTTGAGTCCAGGAGTTGAAGGCTGCAGTGAGCTGTGATTGTGCCACTGCACTCCAGCCTGGGTGACAGAGCTTCTGGTGCTCCTGGTCAAGATGGAGCACCTATCAGGCTCACCAAATGTAGCATATAGTGGGGCCGGCAGGAATCCACCATAAGTTGGAAGGTGATCCACCTGGGATCGCACATGAGCAGCCTAGCGTGCCCAAGCAAGCCAAGGGAGTAGGTAGCCCAGCTCTCATGTCATCCTCCACGTCACAGCAGTTTCTCTCCCTCTGAACAGCTGTCAGGAGAGGAAAAGTCCAAATGGTTTCCACCAATGGGTCAGGTTGGCACTGACAGCAAGCTGAAAATGGACAGCAACTGCATGACAGCCCCATTCACAGGTGGCCACGAAGGACAATGGTGATGGACAACCCTTCCAACGGGAAGCACTGCAAGACGTATGCTTGGGTTTCCTCTATGTGGCGAGAAGAGAGGCCCAGAGTAAGGAAATCATTACATTCCTGGCCCGTGATACCCAGCTGGCTGGCTGGCCAGGGGCCTAGAAGGAGAAAGGCTGGAATGATGGAGACAATGAAGGGTGTAGAAGGATGTAGATGGACACAGGGGACTCAGCACGGTGTGTGGATATCTTTATACGACATGTTACACCCCCCGGGGAGAAGCTACTAGAGCAAAAGCACTAAATAACCGGGGAGAGAAAATGACACCAGTTGATGTCAGCTGGCCTCTGGCGTCGCAGGGCAGACGTAACAGATGCGCAAATGGAGGAGCCGTTGTAGTCCATGGAGGCCACACGTGGCCCACAGCATGCCCTCCCACCTGCCACGGATGATGGGTGCCACTGCCACACACCCAACCTGCCAGCAACAGAGGCTGTGCAAAGTCCCAGTATGGCACCACCCGGTGAGGAGACAAGTTACATTAAATCCCTAAAGGCCCCGTCGGGTCAGAGGTTCTTTCTGACAGAACACACATGTTCCAGATATGCATCTGCCTTCCTTCCCGCAGGGCCTCAGCCAGCACCGTTACCAGACCACTCTGCAGCAAAGAAGGTGGGCACGTTGTCAGAGGAGACTCGTGTCACAGCACAAAGCACACGCACCACAGCTGCCACCTGACAACGCCTTGGAATGGCTGTGGAGCCTCTGCTGACGTTCCAGCTCAGAGGTAACGCCACGTGCAGGTGGGGGGCAATTGTCTGGGACCCCATGCACACGCTGAGCAAAGGCCTGTACGTGGTGCTGCATCCGCCTTGGGTAGAAGGTGTGGGCCTGGGACCCGCGGGCTGGGAGCAGGAGTGGCCCCAGTTACCACCATCCCAGCAACCATTTGGGGGATTCATGCTTCTCATCCGGGCTGCTCTGGGCTCTGCAGTTTCAGAAACCAATGGGATGACTCCCTCCCACTCACCTCCCACTTGTGAAGAGAGCAATCTTTATGTGGCCCAAGTGTGGCCAGGGCCACCCTGCCCCACTGCACAGGTGGGGGGAGAAAGAGCAAGCCCTCTGCGAGATCCTTGCTAGTTCCGGGGGGCTGCATTCTCATGCTCATCCCTCCACTCCCGGTCCTGCTTCGGGTCAATGAGTACACTTTAGGGATGCCGGTTGTCCCACATCACACTCGGTCTGGTCACATATTGATCCAACCCTCTTAATTCCCACCAGAAATAAAAATTTAATGAATAATAACAAATAACATACACATTATTTGGCTAGTAGCAGAGTCGCATTATAAGGTACCCTGCTTCACTGAGGCATCTCAAATGGTAAGAGAGAAATAATAATAAGAAACTTATTTCCAGAACTCCTCCCACTGGGCTCTGTTAGAGCCTCGGGCCAGCACCCTCCACAGCTCCGGCTGGTTCTTACTTTGTAACAGTCTAATTTTGGTTACAAAAATTCCATCCTGTTTTTTAAAATTTTTTTAATGATACATAATAGATGTACATTTTTTGAGGTACATGTGACAATTTAATACATTCATGTAATTTGTAAAGATCATTGTAATTGGGATATCCATCACCTTAAGTATTTTTAAAACTCCACTGCACACCCAGCATCGCCCCGTTCAGGGCAGGAAAGGGCCCAAGGTCCCATGATCTGGGCCTGTGGGGCCCAAAGCGGGTAGGGCTGCTCTGCTCCTCCCACCCCTCCCGGTCTCCTTTGGATTTCCCTAGAGACTTCTGAACTATCATCTGGGACGTGCAGTTCTCTCCGTTGCATCCCCCTGTTCTGAGGGTTCCCATCCCTGTGGGAGGCTGTGGGGGCAGGAGGCATTCTTCAGGCCCGTGATTGGGTCCTTCAGTGAGCCTGTGTCTCTGGGCGGTGACCTTCCCAGGTGCTCCTCAGTTTTGTTTTGTTTCGGGTTTTTCCCTCCACAGGTGAGACAGATGGCTAGAGAGAGTTGGAGTGGGGTAGTTCCCTCCGCCCAGGTTGGTTAGGGGCTGGTAAAATAGTTTCTCCTGAAGGGCCTTGTTAAGAAGAACAGAAGGTTCTGGATGTATTTAAGACATGGGAGGGGATTTCTCTCTTATCTTCACTGTGGGAACCTGGCAGGGATGCGGGAGGAAACACCAGCCTCTGGACCCCAGAGTCTTCGCTCTCGAACTCGGGCTCGTCTGCAATCCGTCAGCTGCAAGTTAGGTTTTCCTGCCCTAGAGGTCTGATCCTGCGCTTCTCCCCCCGGGTAAGTCGTGACTCTCTGTACCTACCTGTCTGTCTTTCCAATCTGGGGGCAGCGAATTGTCCTATGACCTCAGTTCTCTGGTGGACCTAAAAAGAGTGGTTGATTTTCAGTTTGTTCAGCTTTTTTTCTTGTTGTGTGGACGGGAGAGACAACTTCCAAGCTTCTTTACATCCTAAATGGGAATCTGGAAGTCTAATGGAATTTTTAAAAATTTCCTACAGTTGTAATTATATAGGAAGTAGTATCACTGTGGAAAAGAGCTTTGGGGGTGTGGGTTGTTACGCTGCACCCGCTCTCCTGACTACAGGTAAAGCCTCGCTAGTCCATGAACAGCAGCATCCTCCACACCTGGGAGCTTATTAGAAACACGGTATCTCAGGCCCAGACCTACTGGATTAGAATCCACATTTGAAAGGCTCTGACCTAAAGTTACTTCCCACCTCTGAGCATTAGTTTGTTACCTTGGTTTCCATACTGTGCACAGAGGCTCCAGGGGCACTCTGTTTTATTTTAAATTTTCAGGGGAAAACCTCTGTTCAACACAGTGAACAGCTTAAGAAGGTTCCGTTTCGACATTACATTACTGCATTCCTTGTGACGATGTCATATGCCATGTGAGAAGCTAGGATTTCAGCTGCGATAAAATATTGGTACTGCATGAAAATCAACGTGGAACAAGAAATAGGGTGGCGGTGTCCTATCTGATTTTAAAATCTGAGAAGCCGAGCAGGGCCCAAAAGGGGGCTAAGTTGTTAGGGTATCAAAACATATTACTTTGTCTGAATCTGGCTACATAATAAACGGAACTGTTAGGTTTTTGTTTTGGCCTAAGAATGCTGACACGCTGAGAGCGCCGTGAACTGAGAAAGTCTGGAAAGCCCTGGTTTGAGATTTGGTTAATCGCTTCTCTCTCATTTGATTTGAGTGGATTAAATGAGATAAGGGATTATAAGTCCCTTTCCATTGAATATTCGTTCACTTCATTTTACTCTTACTCAGTCTACTACTTTTCCTGTTGAACTTCGTCTGCATTCTTTCAAGGCATATACAAAGCCATGGTCCAAGGTAAACGAACCGTGCAGGATACATGGACAGTACCATACTCAATTTCCCTACCACACTGTGCTTCCATGTATATTACTCTCTACTGATTACAAACCACTTCACATACACAATCTCCTTGGATTTTCACAACCTCATGAGGAAAGCCAAGAGTGTTATTAAATCCATTTTAAAGAAGAAAAACCCAAACCCTGAATTTCAGAGAGGTTACCTAATTGCACAAGGTCACACTGTAGTCTTGCTACTCCAAGACTGATGCCCCTTATTTCCTTTACTGCTTTGGGAGAAAGGAAAGGAAGGTATCTGAGAACTGGGTGGGGTAGGAAGTTTTAATCTAAATCCTGCAGCTGGTGGGAGAGCCAGCTTCCTGCGGGAGCGGGAGGCCTCACACTGTAATGACTGAGGTCAGCTAACAGCTGGCCTGAGGGTCACGCTTGAGGTGCTACGTTATGATTAGAGCCCAGTTAACTCCCCCAGTTTGCCATGAAACTGCACAGGTCCTGGGGTAGCAGCAGGCATCAGCCCAGCCTGCTGGGATGACTCCATTTGGCACCGAGCAAAACTACCCCACAGATGACCTCCACCTCCTCAGTGAATTGAAAGAAGTAGTGAAGTCTTTAAAACTGAAAAGAGCCTCAGAGACTGTAATTCCCCAGTCCCCGATCAACCTGGTTTGCCAGGCACTTTGGGGCACCCTACAAAACAGGCTCCACATCCCCCCAGAGCCAGCATGGTGTGTGCCAGGGTTGGGAAGAAACAGTGGATCCCTGAGTGCTCAGGTAGCGTGTGCAGAAGCAGCTTGGGGATAATCTGGCCCCTTCCCTCTCTCCAGAGGACAAATAGAGGTGAAAGAAGTCACTTGCTTGCAGGAGTTGGGTTTCTGTTCCAAGGTGGCACTAACTAGCAGCCAGATAACTACGCCAGGAGGCTTGAGGAAAGGGAACTTCTATTCTGCTTCATTTATTTCCGTTTCAGGTGATTTAATGAACCTTAAACACACACGCAAAGGCAATTTTGGAGAGTCTGAGTAGATCAGGGTGTTGGTAATGGACTCTGGTCCCTGTGACAGGAATGCTTATGGCGGGGAAGGACTGGGACAGCTCACCGAAGCAACTGAGGCCTCCACAGAGGGCTTTAGAGACGAGGAAAGCTGCATCAGTGCTGAACACACCATTGCCTCTGGATCCCTCATTTGGTTCTTGTCCAGATCAGGGGTGACCAGAAATGATGACCATCTGTCCACTGTTCCTTAGCCTCAGCCAGGGCCAAGCAGGCCTGGCGTACACCACCGCCACCGCCGCCCACCCCCGTCTCAGTCCACTGGGTGCGGTGCCCTGCTGTGGTCCTTTTCCTACTTCTTGGGTTTAACCCTTGTTCAAGGAGGCAGTGTACAGAATTGCTTCTTTTCTTCTTAATAGTAATAAAATCTAACATTTAATGAGAAATCTCTAGTAGCAAGCATTGTGCTGTGTGCTTTTTAAATAGGTATAGTACCTCACATAATCCTCCCATATGTCCCCTGAGTTAGTTTGCTGAGACAGCCGTGCCAGAATACCACAGCCTGGGGGGCTTGAGCAACAGAAATGTATTGTATGTCAGTTCTGGAGGCTGGAAGTCTGAGAAGGTTAGGGCAGGGCTGTGCTCCCTCTGAAGGCACTGGGAAAGGACTGTCCCAGGCTTCTCCTCTGGCTTCTGGGAGCCCCCTGGCTTGTGGCAGCATAACTCCAGTCTTCAGATGGCCTTAGCGCTGTGCATGTGTCTCTCTCCAATCATCCCTTTGTTACAAGGACACTGGTCATTGGAGTGGGGACTCACCCTGTTCCAGTATGACCTCATCTTAACTAATTGCATTTGCAATGACCTTATCTCCAAAAAAGGTCACATTTTGCAGAACTAGGAGTTAGGACTTCAACACGTGAATTTTGTTCAACCAAGGAACATCCCCTCTAACAAATGAAGACTTTGAAGCATAGAAAAGTTAAACATCCTGCCTACAGTCACAGGGCTAGTGAGCGACCGGACTAGGAATTGAACCCAGGGCTGTGTGATTCCAGAGGCCCATTTACTGGTTTTCAGACTTTGACCTCAAGACCACCTACGGCGCTTGTTAGATCGGTGGACCCCACTCCACGAGGTTCTGGCATAGTAGGCCTGGGTGGGGCCAGAGCATTTGTATTTCTAACAAGTTCCAAGTAATGCTGCTACTGCTGCTGGTCCTACACCACACTTTGGAAATGACTTCCCTGGCATTTCTCAGACTTTAGTGGGCACGAAAAACACCTGGGAACTTCTGTTTTATTTCATTTGTTTGAGCAGATCCTGTGGCCCATTCCAGGAGATTTTGATTTGATAAATCTGAATGGGACCCTGAAATCTGCATTATAAACAAGCAAACCCGGTGATTCTGAGTCAGATGATCAGTGGCCACACTTGGAGAAAGAATGTGGTTCCTGCTTCCCCAAAGATGCCCCCAAGGTCCTTGGCTTCAACTGCACATTAGAACCACCTGGGAAACTTCTGAAAGTTGGAAACCGAACTAATGTTTATTCATTCACAAGTGGTAATGTGTCCTAACTAGCTGTGAGAGTTTTGGAGCCAGGATGCCTGACTCTGACCCCAGCTTCAGCGCTTGCTGGGAGTGTGACATGCACATTATTTATGGGGTGCCTTGGTTTCCTTATTTAAAAACCTTACTTCTTAGGCTTGTGGGGAATAAGTGAGTCACTGCAGGTGGAGATCTTATAACAAGCTCCAAAGTAGTGTGTTTTAGATTTAATCTTTGAATAAATGGGTATCCAGCAGCTACCACGTGCCAGACATTGGGGCAAAACGGGGATTTAAACACAAGGTTCCTTATCTCACTGAGCTGACAATCAAAGAGCAGAAGGTGAAAATATATAACGTGAGGGTAAGACCTACTGTATTTCTCTCAGAATGCCCAGAGGCAAAGTCAAAAGGCTGGAAATCAAGCTCTGCGCCCCCCTCATCCCCACCCCCCCGCACTGCGATAAGATGTATGGGTGTGGACAGGGGTGAGGGGAGGGTGGCCGGTTAGGGACCTCCCCATCCACCAACTCGCTGTCCGTCCCCCCACGCCGCTTTCTGCTGGGTTAAACGTCTGCGAGAAAGCTCTCTGTATCTCTCTCCCTTTCTCTTTCCCTTCGTTCCTTCCTTAGCGGCCTCCCTGCAGCTGCTCCCTGGCAAATTTCCCTCTCTCGCTGGAGTTTTGTTTTTTCCTGCAGAGTCGCCGTTTGGGGCGTGGGGCACAGAGGCGCGTACAAACGGGGCGGGAGGAGTGGCGGGGAGTATCTAGCGGACTGAAAGGACAATAGGGTCGCATCCGTCCCTTTCTGCGGGGCTCATCTGGCTCTGACGGAATCGCCCAGCCTGCACTGGGGGGCGCTGGCCCTCTGACTTCCTAAAAGACGTCCAGTCCCCCTGCAAGATCGCTGCCAGCGGGGCACCAGTCCCGATTCCCACAGCGTCCTGCCCTGCGGGGTGGCTCCCGGGTCACTGGCGGGTCACTGGCGGTGAGCGGCTGCCCTCCCTCTCCCAGGGGAGCAGGGGAGCCCTGCGGCGCCCAGACCACGGCCCCGGCAGGTGTCGCTGTGGTCGGGAGAGTGGGAGCCTGGAGCCGACTTGGCTGGGGGGACTGGGGACCGCAGGCTACGAAATCGAGCCTTAAATAACCGCATTTCCCAAACGGCTGAAATGTTGTTCCCCAAGACAAAAAAAAAATTTGTTCCCGGCAGCCAATAGCCGAGCCTCCTGCAGGGATAGACCTGGATCAAACTCTTCCGGGCCCGGTAGGATCCCGGGGCCACTTCTCCCTGGCCCTACCAGGACCCGGCAGGTGGATAATTCTCGAAGGCAGCACGATCCTGTGGGGGAACTTTCAATGCAGATCCCAGCCCCCACCTAGAGTGTCTGATGAGGAACTAATGGGGCAGGGCCCAGGAATCTGCTGCTTTGACAAGCGCCTCTGGTGTCACAATTGCAGTCCCTACTTTGAAAAACACTAAATAAGATGATCGGATTAAATCAATTTCCTGGAGAGCTGCCAAAAGTCTGAGAAACCAAAAGATGTTTTGCCTGGTAACTAGAAAATTACAGAGGTAATTTTACCTTAGGACAGAACTAGCGGTCGTTTTCACCACTGATATGGCCGCATTTGGGATGTGACCGCTACCAAACGCCTGCAATAAACCCTCACATACAGTGTTTCATTTGTTCCTCCCCAAATTTGGTGGCGTCGGTCCGTCCGTTTCCACACTGGGAAACTGAGACTTTCTGAGGCGAAGGTACTTGCTCAGAGTCGCTCTGCTGGTGCTTGGTAGAGCAACCGGCTCCGCCCCGGGGCTGTCTGGACTCCACAAGCTTTGTCACACTCCGTACAGTTTGTGTAAGTGGATAAGGGAACTGTGGGCCATTGGTCTGTCAATCTGACCCCTGATAAGATGAAGTGCAAGTTCCGCAGATTTCTGATGGAGCTGGATACAGTAATGTACTTGAGGTGTAACCCGGCGGCCACCGCACTGCCCCCGCGCACCCCCTAGAGTCTGTTCTCGGCACAGCAGCCCGAGCAGGCCTTTTTAAATGTCCCGCAAACATTCCAATGGCTTAGATTAAAATGCGAAGCCTTCTCTGTGGCCCTCAAGGCTCTGGTGGCCATGACCCTGGGTGCTTCTCCCTCCTCATCTTCTACCATTTATTGCTGCCCACTATGTTCTTTACTCTCTCGTTTTCAGGTTAGGGTCTTTCCAAGGGGTGTTTCCTCCACCCAGAACCCTCACTGCCACCCAGATCTTGGCAGGGCCTGTTCTCTGGACTGATTCAGGTCTCTACTCAAATGTCATTTCCCCAGAATCTTCTCTGACCCCACTACCCAAGAAGAGCACTCCCTCCCCATCAATTTCCAGCACCTCACTTTTATTATTACTGTTTGCAACACTCATAAGTATCTAAAAATATTTTGTCATCCTCTATCCTTTTAAGTCCCCTCTCTCTAATAAGACTTTTTGGTCACATTTAGGTAATAAAAAAGCCCTAAAATAATCACTTCTAATAACGAAACGGTGTCAGTGTGGTAATTCAAAGACAAATTCAAGTAATAGTCAACATTTCAAGGTTGACTTTAAGTGCAGGCATCTTCCCCAGTTTGATCTTGAGTCTTAGTGGTGGGCCGGGGGTGGGAGGGCTTTGGACAGGAAAGGGGGCCTGGCAGATTCTACTCCCCTTCTGTCCTTAGCTCCTGTCTTCTTCCTTTTCCTTCTTGCTTTCCCAGATTTCTGACTTTTCCAGAAGGCAGCCCAAGGTGGGGGACAAGTAAGGAAGCTGGAAAGTTCTGGCACTGGAGTGGTGATCCAATGTCATACTCTCTGGATTTGGTATGTCTTTGATGATTTTTTTGTCATGCAGGTTCTTACAGGTTCTTTGAAATCTGACCAACCGTGGCAATCCCCAACAGTAATTCTCTCACAGGGCAGTGTGCTCTTTTAGGGGGAAGAGTTTGGGGTGCTATGAATTCCTTCCCTTCCTTCCTCAGGCCCCAGAAATATAGCAGTCTTCCAGTTGAGGTCACATCAGCCATTCCTGGCTACCTCCCACACAGGACCCAACATGATCCTACAATGCCTCGTCCTCTCCTATGTCCTCTCCCTGGTCTGGGTCACTGAAAATACTCATGCAACCCTTGCCCAGGGTAGGCTTGCTTGCCAGCCCCAAGGTAGCAGCCTCTGGCCCAGTCCCCGAGGCCTCCAGTTACCCACCCCTTCGATTCATTACTATTGGCCAGCCACTAGTAATTGTGTCCCCTAAACACAAGGCACCCAGAGTAAGCCCTCCAGAATGAGCTCAGTGAAGCGTCTTCAAATGCCTTGGCTTTCCCTGGTGTGGGAGCGCTTTTATGGTGCACTGTGTTTCTTCACCTGGCATTGTGACCCAAATGTGCCCCAAACCAGTATGCATGTAATGAGGGAGAAATAAGGTTTGAAATGTACAAAGTCAGAAGATAGTCTGTATACAACTTGTGTGCAATCATCAGAAATGCAATATTTAAGTGGAGGCTTTAGTTCTCATTAATGTTGGGTCCAAGCAGTTCTATCTTGTCAGAAAATAAAAAAATGTTTTTAAAGTTGAAATGGGCCACCACAACAATGACATCTAGCACAAACTGATTCATAAGTATCTTCAGTTCATAGTACTTAAAATTAGTCACTTCCTAAAATCTTTAGGCTCACATTTGGCAAAAAAAACCAACTTAATAGAGGGTTTCCTAAATTTAACATCAATCCTAAAGATTTACATGACTTTAAGGATATTGGGTGGTTTTTATTCGGTATTACAAAAATCATTATTATGCAAAAAGTGTGCAACCAAATATAGGGAAAAAAAAGAATGGTAGGCTGGTCAGCCAATTATTGTATAGAGAGTAATATATTAATATTTTAATAATTATAAATTGTGTATATATAATGCCATGTCTCTGCGTTTTGTTATGTTTGTGATATTTGTCAGCTCTTTAAAATTTATTGGTTGTGATTTTGTTTCTCATTCTAAATCATCACTTTGTACCTCCTCTACCTACATATTAAGATTCTGCTGCCTTTAATCTGCTATGAAATTAGAGTTTGTTTTTTTTTTAAAAAAAGATTCTGCTGCACAGGATGGACAAAAACAGGTAAGCAACCCCTCCTACAGGAAGCTTCCTTGGCAAACCTATGGAGATGTGCCGCACACCACACTACAGGCTAACCAGAAAGGGCAAACAGAAATAGATCAAAAGAAGGGAGATGCTGTAGAGAGGAGAAAGAAGTACAGAAATTCAAGCTGAGTAGGTGAAAGTGGGCCAGGAAAAAGATGAAGACCCAACAATATCTGCTAACTGGAAAGCGACACATATAGCAAAATATTAGGAAAATTCAGAGTAAAACAGACTAAACATTTTAGAGGGTTTTCTAACTCTCTGCCAGGCCTTTCCCAGATGGTAACTGAACCATTTGTTTAAGCTAAGTTTGCCTAAATTATAAGGAGCTGACCTAATTTTCAATGTCAAGAATTCTTGGAATGGAGCCACAGGAGTTGGGGGAATGTACAGTGCTATAGGGTGGAGAAGCAGCTAAACATTTGTCAGCTGAGGATCTCTGGGATCCTTCTGGTATTCACTCGTGTAAAACAACAGTCACCCTCCAAAAGCCAGCCACTTCATCACTGGTGTAGTGCTGAAGCCTGGTCACATGAAAAATTCAGCATCTTTAATGGAAACCTTCTTTTTAAAAATCCCCTGAAATAAATGTAACAAAGGAAGAGTGAAAGTTAGGGCGGTAGCATTGTAGGTGGCTTTCTCTACTTCCTTTTTTCCCCCCTTTTTATTATATCTTTTATAATGTTCTTTGAATTAGAAATAATTTAAAACAAATAAGCAACCTACAAGATCAAAAATTAAGATAAAGTTGGCCTTCTTTTTGTTAAAGTGTCCTAAGTAGCCACACATGGAAATAAGAATTTCCTGACATTGCAAAATAGATTCCTAAATTTCTACATCGATGGCTCAGGATTTAAGATAAACTATTAAAGGAGAGTGCATAAAATACCCTTGAAGTGGGCAGAAACCACAGCGGTTAATTCTGAACAATTCATGAAAGAGAAGCACACCTCTGGATGAGGACAATTTGTGTGACTTCACCCTCTTAAGACTGTTCGTTCCTTTGCCCCTGAAAACAGTTCCTGGGGCTGTCTCCAGCTAATCCGAGTTCTTGGTCAGATGGCTTCCTTTACACTCACCTGCCCCAGCTGTATCTCTCAAAAACACTTAGAGACTGCAGCCAAGCCAGCTTTTTTAACTTTCCATTTTTATTGAGAGGTAAATTAGGAGTTGGGAACAATCCCAACTTAACTTTCCTAATACTGTCACTAAGTGGCCGCGGGTAATTGCTTGAAAGCTGCAGCCGCCAGATGACAGTTTGAACTGAACAACCCGTGGTGGTAGGCAAACCTCAAAAGGGTCAGCGATTCAGTGCCCCTCCACCGCCAATCATTTGTATGCTTTACTGAACCTTAGATGGAAACACCAAACCTCCTGGATCTGTGAAATTTGGATCCGAACTAACTGAACAGCTTCTCCATCGGCTTTTCTGGGCTAAAGGGACAAGAATTGTAATTGTTGAAAGCTAATGATGATGATGTCTAACAGAAAATTACTTGCCCGTGTACACATCAAGTGGGATCAGTTGCTGGGGACTGTTCACCTCGTACCGATGACTTTTAGAATATCTCAGCACCACAGGCGTGAGCATTTCAGCTCTTTAAATTCCTGCAGGGCACATAAAGGCAGTCTGGTATACTGAAAGGAAATTGAACCCAGTTCCAGCTCTGCCTCTGTTGCCTACCTGCGAGCAGTGCAAAGTTGGGGAAGTCACTCCACCCCTGGGAGCCTCCATACACCCATCTGTAGAAGGGGGGAAGATGTAGCCACCATACTTAAAGCTAAAAAGATCAAAGTGAATAATATTGGTTGTGAAAGGATTTTGTGATTTCCATACAAATGTGAAATAGAGCATATTATACCGATGACAAATTCTTCACCACTAGCACCTGCAGTTACAGTCTTCATCTCCAGACCCTGCCGAGGGGCTGCATCTGCCTTCCCCACGGGCGCGTCAGCTGTTGCGGAGCTTCACTGTGCAATTCCTTGGGTTTTGTGATCAATGAGATTCTTTCTCACTGGTTGCAGTTGAAGTAAGAGTCTGTAGTATTTGCAAAATCCTTTAAAAGAACTTCAAGAGGTCTCTGACTTGCCACAAGTTTGGCCTGAACCTCAACCAGCCTCGTGCAAAAACATGGTGATTCCTAAGGATGTGTGACAATGAGTGAATGTTGCAATAAATGGAAATACACTACTGCATGGGAAATCTCAGCCTGCAAAGTTTTCATTAGCCCATGATGATAATGATAACGGACAGAGAGCATCACTAACCTAAGGGAGTATTGTCATTTCCTTCTCCATGGACAGATTTTCCTAGGTTATTTTTTTGTTCCTATTAGGTGGTTATTAAGCCCAATTGTACTTTTCTGTTAAGCTCTATCTTCACTTAGTTGACCTTAAACTTTCCAAGCAAAAGGGTAGCCATTTTTTCTTACAATTATATTTTTAATATTGGAAAAGAACTTTCCTTCATGGAGTGAAATAAGAAAGTAATTTCCATGGCCAGGTGCGGTGGCTCACGCCTGTAATCTTAGCACTCGTGGAGGCTGAGGCGGGAGGATCAACTGAGGTCAGGAGTTCAAGATCAGCCTGAGCAAAAGCGATAGCCCATCTCTACTAAAAATAGAAAAATTAGCCTGGTATGGTGGCGCATGCCTATAGTCCCAGCTACTTGAGAGGCTGAGGCAGGAGAGTCGCTTGAGCCCAGGAGTTTGAGGTTGCTGTGAGCCAGGCTGACTCCCCGGCACTCTAGCCCAGGTGACAGAACAAGACTCCATCTCAAAAAAAAAAAGGTAATGGCCAGCAATAGGAAAACAGAGGAATAAGAAAACAAAGAAATCCTGTTTATTTTGTATTTATCTGTTTTTTCAAATTATAAAATGATACATATTTATTGTAGCAACTGTGTACAAAAAGTACAGAAAAGTAAAAGAAAAACATTGTTAACAGACGGGTACATTCTTCCAGTTTGTTCCCCCCAATGCATTTGCCATAGCTCAAATCAGTTGTTTATTCATTTAGTAAATAATTTTGGTATGGCACCTATATAATGGGCACCTGCTGGCTAGGCACTTACTTGGAAGACGATGTTTGGCCAATTTTGTATTACTTTCTTCAGGGCTTCTCTCAGAGATATCGTTTTCTCTACCCCTTTGCTAGTATATCACAGTCCATGCCTGCAAAGTTGTGCTCAATTGTCTTCCTACGTGGACTGTTAACTGACAATCACATCCCGCTCTAAGGCACATGGAAGTCTCTGCCCGTTTGTTACTTATAATAAAGTTATAATCATCCTAACGTGGTAGGTCACTGGTGGATAAAACCCATGAATTCTGACAATTATCATTGTCTTAGCCCAGATGGTTTATCTTTTTCTATGGTGGGGCATGTGTGTGTGTGGGAGGGAGAGAGAGAGAAAATGCCACTGTTTTTATCCTTGCTCACATAGCATAGAATTGTTCTCTGCAACATCCCCTCAGCCCCACAGCCTCTGAAATTTTGAAGTGTAGGTTTTCCTGTTAGAATATCCCTGTAGATGGTGAATTAAAAAAAAGAATGAAAGCGAAGTATTTTCTCTCCAAGTTACTCACATCTAAGAATCCAGGTACAGATCTGACCGCAGCACCATTAACTATGTCTCTCCCTAGGATGCGGCAAATACCCCTACCCCTAATCAAAAGTCAATTAAATTCCCACTGACTTAAGTGGCCTCCCCGTCACAGAAAGGGGTTTCCCTTGTTTTCCTTTGTACCCAGACCTCCCCTCCAGCCCTTTAATGAAATGGTCTAAACATTTGTACACAATCAAGCACTGAGGGCACATTCACAGTGGGGAAGGCTGAACACAGGCGAGGCAGACAACCACTTCCATCTTAACGCCAGGGATCCATCCTCGGAAATTTCAGAAAGTTTCCCACTTTTTTGATAATATTTTCTAAATCTCTTTCTTTTTTAGCACACTGGTAAGTTTTCAGATCAGTTTTTCAAAAATAAGTTGTACATAATATTTTTCATATTACACAAGTCAATGAACACATGTATTGAGATTAAAAAGTGTCTGCATGATTCCCTGCTAAATTTTTCAAGAGTTTTATTGACTTTTGTCATTTTTTTAGTTCAGGATGATAATTTTAAAGTGCTTGTAAGAAAAAAGTCTTACTCCTTGAGAAACAGTCATTAGAAATTAATAGCGTGGCTATATGTAGACATATATATGCATATGCATATACTTTTTTCATGTATGTACATATATATTATATAATCATGTATTTTTTCTTTTTGATAAAATATAAGAGATTCTTGAAATTTCAAGTCCTTAATGAAAAATCTCCTAAGACAGTGGAATGTTCCTGTGTGCAGGTCCATGGACCAATTGCATCAGAATATCCTGGAGAGTTTTTTTGTTTTTTTTTGTTTAAGGTAGATTTAGGGATTTTAGATCTCCAGAGAATCTGACTTAGTGGGGCCTGGGAATCCATATTTTAAACATATTCATTAGCTCATTTTCATGCCCAGCTAGATTTGGGAGACGGAGAGGGAGAAATATACTTCACTGGGCAATGAAGTATATTTACCCAGTCCTGAAAAAAAGCAAAACCATATGCTATGCTTTAGTTTCCTAAAATAATAGTGATAATGGCTACGACTGAGTTGCCATTGTGTTTAAGGCCCCGTGCTAGGTATTAGCTTGAATTAAACACACATTTATTGAGAATTTATTGCTTTGACTTTGAGGTTATCTAACCGAAATCAAGAGTGTTTCTTTAGCTTTAGGAGAATGTTTTTAAGCTAGATATTATATGAACAGTCTATTAAAGTGTACCTCACTTTCTTTACTTCGGTTTTCTTTCTTTTGGTGAGGTGAGGTGCACAAAGGAAAGTTGTGATAGACTAAAAATCTCTCGGATAGCCAAGGAATAACACTGAAAATGACAGAAAGTGCATTGTTAAAACACGAAAGAGTGGAGTGCAGTTTTGATAGGTGAGCAGATAGTCTATCTTTAGCAGTATTGTAGATTCCTTTTGTGATGTTGGCAGCATATACAGTAAATGCCTGGATAGATAGATACAGATAGACTAATCCTCATATCTGTCTATATATCAATCTATATATATGTATTTGCTTGTTCAATTCATTAACCTAACTATGCAACTGTACTGATTTCAGTTGTTAGACTCATTATTTTTTACATCTAAGATAGAGTAATTTGCAAGTTTATTTATTCTTATAAGCTATATTCCAAAGACCAATTTCAGAGCATGGTCTTTATCATTTTTAAGATAACCCTGGTTGTCAGGGGTCCCATTAGTTTTTAGTGGAAGTAGGACTAGAATCTTCAAGCCCATCCTTTCACTCTGTCACTCACCTTGTTAGAAGCGATGTGATTTTTAGGTCTAGGACATGGTGGCTGCCCTCTGTTCTTACTGTGATGTCAAAGCATTTGAGAAAAGATAGCATTGCCATACCCAGTGTGCCCTTTGAACCCCAATAATCCAGTGTAGACGATATTTATTTTTTAAAAGCTTAGCAAGCTTGTGTTTTAAGAATGTATAATCTTAGCACCTTTGGGTGGTAAAAGCATTAATTTTCAGTCTGCCTGGTTCTAAAGGCTCTTTACAACTCCCTGTATGGTCTGAGCTGTTTTGAGTACATTTTCTATGAATATAGTTCAAAGGGGGAGACTCAAAAGTTACACGTCCTGAGCAATTTCTCCTCAGTGAAATAGAGAACTGGGATGTGTTTAATAATCAAAGTTTCAAAGATTCTCAGCCAATAGAATCACTAAAGCATGAGGAAATTTTAAGCATGAGGAAAACAGAACTATCTTTCTCTTATCTATCTGGGCAGCTAACCTAACAGTCCCAAAGTTCTTTTCTGATGATAAAGAAGAAATGTCTCTCGGACAGTGGCTAGTCATTCACTCAGCAGACATTACTGGGTGCCTACCATGTGACAGCAACTGGGACACATCAAGGAATAAAGATCTCTTGTAGAGCTTTTATTCTAAAAGCTTTTATTTATTAAACTTTCAAGCATTCTAGGCTATTTGGAAATATCAACAGAATATAGATATTCCGCTGGTCTATGAGTTGCAAATTGGCAACCAGAGGCTCAATTCAGCTCACAAATGATTCCTTTGGTTAGCCAAGTGGGCTTTAAAATTTAGTTTAAGTGTTTTAAAGGAGCCACGTGCTATCCAGAAGACACAAGCCCACACTATTTCTCATTGTTTTACACCTCCTCAGTTTCACTCACACATTTGTCTGCCTGGCCTCTGTGGTTTAATGTATCTATGCTTGGCATTGGTTCCTCACGTTTGTCTAAAATTGTTAGTGTAAACTATCTTCCCTCACCTCAAAGAATTCAGATACCCTGAATGTACTCAGAGCTATATGTAAATTGTTGGGTTGTTCATGGGGCGTCAACTGATGAGAGTACTCACATATAGTGACTCCGAGGTCAAAGAGGCCAGTGACTGCCCTGGTTAGCAATCACTAAGATGATTCAAAAACTGCATCATTTCTTTCCCTTGCACTGGAAAATCAAGTTGATTTTTTTTTTCCTGTTGGCAAAATTGTATATGGTTGTTACAGGGAGGAAAGAGCCCTTGCATTAACTTTTTAGGAAGATAGTGGAAGTTTTGTCTTTCATTCCTTTCAAATGTTAGCCTATTGTACTGTGTGGAATCCTACACTCATGTCATCTTCTGAAATAGAAAGGGCTTCTCCGACTCCTGTGCACCCCCATAAATCCTATCTACTCAATCCAACTCATCTTCCCACCAGGGTTCCCACCTCATCCGTGATGACAACTCATTCTACTCTTGCTGATTTCTCCTTTCTGACTTCACCGCACATTTAATGTCATTCATTCATTCATTTATTTGATATTTATTGATTGGCTACCCAGCTCTGCCCCAGGCACTCCAAATTTAACGTTTAATTATGTACTGTCTGGTACGGTTTAATGATAGTTGTGATATGTTCATCTTGTCTCTTCAACAAAATGTGCATCTTCCAATGTGAGGGACCACGTCTGAGGCCACCATTAGCCACACTGTGCTCTGCGTGAGTTAGGAAAGGACGCTTCTCTGGGTGTATGGCTTGGAGAGGGACCACCTAGCCTGTGCTTGCTTCCTTGCCTGCGTACTCTATGCACTGGAATACCTGAACAATCATATTGGAGAGCCCACCATGCATCAAACAGTGCCCCAGCAAAGAGCATACACCTCATAAAATTTTGATAAATAATTCATTCTGTTTAAAACATAGAAAGTCCTCAATTATTATTAATAATGGGATGAATCTTCCTAGCATCAGATTAACCAGATTTTCAATTTCAATTCCTGTATTACAGGCCTGATGAAGGGACACAGCATGAAGTCTTTGTTGAGGGCTCAGTTTTTACTAGAGTAACAATATGATTTAACTTCCAAACTTGGACACGTGTGGGATTGGGAGGACCTGCATACCAAGACAATGGGAGTGAACTGAGACTGTCGCAGGCACACTGGGATGTATGCATCCTGGTGTCTGCAGTAGTAAGAGGCACCTTTTATCACCAGCCATTTAAGAAGGTATCAGCTCACTCTGACAATACAGGGCAAAGGGGACAACCTTCCTCCAAGGCTAGGGTCATTAGCAAGGACTATAGCAAAGTGTTGCTATCATTAAATTTCAGAGAGTTGAATGGGCTTTGACAAGTCTGACTAGTGCGCTCTGCTATCGTCATCCTTTGTGTTAGCATTAGGACTTTCCAAAATATTTCGCCAATCCAATGAGAAGCTGACCCTCTTGCAAATCCTCCTTTGTGGTCCCATTTCCAGTCCTGATCATTCCCATCCCCCATTGTCATCTTTCAACAGCTCAGCACCCACCGTGGGGTGCTGTTATAGCTCTTGATAAATACTAATTGGATATCTGACTGTGGGGAAAAAGAAAACAAACTTCTTTCCATCCCACACCGGAGGTGGAAGGAGACTAGAACTACAGGTATTTGAGATTTCTGTCTCCAAGCCAAAGGAACAAGTTCCATCTGAAGATGTCATTAAAGAAACTTGAAGAAAGGGAGGTTTACCTATTTCTTGGGAACTTCTTAAATCTCAGGATCAAGAAGTTTCATGCAATTCCAGCTTCCTTCTAAGAAAGTTTCACTCTCTAAGTCTTTCAAACGTGGAGGACAAATGTTTTAAGTCATCTTTCAGGAGCTTCCAATCTATTTGAGGACACACCAAAGTATTTAAGACCCTGAACCTTTTTAGACTAAGAAACTCGCATGCAATCCATGTACACAAGGTCCCCTGTATTTATGCGTATATATGTATCTCATCTCTGTACAAATAGATGCACATAAACACCTTTTATCTCGATAAAGAAAGCATGTTCTATTCATAGGAAAATAGTTGGGTCAGGCTTTCTGGGCTTTTTGTTTGTGCGCCACAGGGTGCCTAATAGCACTGCAGGGGCAGGCATGGATGTCACGCCAGCCACCTACAGCATGCACAGTGCCAGAGGCAGCAATGAGAGCACTAATTAGAGGGTGTCAGGAGACAAGGAGAGAAGGAAGGGGCAAAAAAACCCCACAAAACTTTCCATGAAGATGGAAAGTAAAGGGGGGTGGGTTTCTCCTTTTTATTTTTGGTGGGAATTCTCCGCTTTTGGACTCTACTTCAAAATAGTATTTTCTTGTTTTATAGTTTACAGCAAAGAGCTGGATTTGTGGAAATAGCTGGATTATCTTTTGACTGTTGGCGATCTGCTTATAATAAACATTCTCGATCTGCTTTTATCTATACTTAAATCATGCTGACACCCTGCACTCCATGCTGGCCGATGAGGGCAGGGTGCATATTCAAGAGGCTTCAGGAAGATTCCTCAGTTTTGTAACATTTATATAGTCCAGCACTCTGTGTCTTCCTAGGGACCATTTGTAGCTTTGTGTCTTTCATAGACACACCTTTTTATTTAAGTGGTCAAAGTGCCCTTACCTGGATGAGTATGTTGGTGGACAAAGTAGATATTGCCTGTTATGAGGACATTATTATTAATATTACTAATACATTACAATGACTTCCAGCAACTAAAGAGAGCTCACTGGTTCCAGCTATACGTTTGGCATTTTTTTCTGGATCTGACGTTGCCCTTTTTCCCACCCTGCCCGTAGTTATCATCTTCTCCAGGTCAGCCTTTCACAACTCTATTTGAATATTAAAATCATCTGGGAAAGTTAAAAAATACTGGTACCTGAGTGTCACTCTAGACCAGTGAAATCAGAACCTGGAGGGGCGAGGGGGGAACATCCCATCTGGGCATTGGTTTTTTTTTTTAAAAGTTCTCCAGAAGATTCCAATATTCTGCTGGGGCCAAGGACCACTGGCTGTGGCCTCCTTATGTGATTCTTAATTAGATGACCCAGGCCAGGACCAGGGAGACCAGTGAGGCACACAGGGCACAAAATTTAAGGAAACGTTCTTAAGATCTCTAGGCACTTCTCTTGCCTCACCTTGGTCCTGATGAGAAATCAATTGACCTTCACAGAAACTTGCATTGGACATTTTTTTCAATTGTCTTTAGAGCCAGCACCAAACCACAATTTTTTTTTTTTTTTTTTTTTGGAGACAAGCTCTCACTATATCACCGAGGCTGGCTGGTCTCTAATTCCTGGCCTCAAGCAATCCTCCTGCCTCGGCCTCCCAAAGTGGGGGGATTACAGGCATGAGCCACCATGCCAGCCCAAAGCCATTATTTAAAACATTATTTTCTTCCCTTTAGTGGTATGATTGTTTCTTTTACCAAAATACTTTGTCCTGAGTAATTTGTTTCACTTTTTCCAAATGTAAATTCCTCCTTGAAAGACCAAATCCCAAAACTCTTGTTCTGTTTCTGAGAAAATGACATTGTGGAGTTCCAAGGGCTTTTGTACCGTATGTTATACATTGTCACCCCAAAACTGTCTTCCTTGTGTAGAATTATTTTACTCTCATGATGAGCAGGTGATGTAATTTATTTCACACTGCTATCGCAGATCCTGGATGTCACAACAGATGTCAGTTTTCCTTCCTTTGGACCCTGTTTCCAATTGCCCACTGCGTTCCCCTCCACCCGGAGGCCCCGCCCCTACCTCAAATGAACGTGTCTGACGCTCACTCCATTAGCGTTCCCTGACCACCTCCTGCTTCTGAATCTTCCTCTCCTGCCTTCCCATCCCTGGTGATGCACTCTACTTCCCATCCTACTACTCCAGACCACAGTCCTGGGAGGCATCCTGCTCCTGCCCTCTCCCCTCACCCCTCCAACCAATCCAGTCCCAACACCTGCTGATCCCACTCTCTAAACATTCCTCTGAGCTGTTTCCTCCTCTTCACAACTGATACCATCCATTTCTGGAACCTACCATGTTCTCTCGAGCCTGTTTGTCTTTGCAAATGTTACCTTCCTCCTCAATGAGTTCTTCCAACGCTTGTCAGACCCGTGCACAGTCTTCCTGACGTAGTTAATGGCCCTTCCACGGGAAACCTGTGAACCCTCCAGACAGTGAACTCTCAGTTCTGAGTCCCCGCGGCCCCAGGTGGGTGCCCCGGTGTAGCCATCATCATATTTACTGTAATTGTCTGTGACTGTGACTCTCTCTTTTCCACGAGACCCTGGATTTCTTGAAGACAAAAGCCACTTTCCTTCCATCTCTGTAGCCTCGGTCTTTCAGCCAGTTAATGACAGCTAATAGGTTTGCGATGCTTGTCAAGTGCCAGGATAGTGTCGTGGCAAAAAGCAAGGGCTCTGGAGTTAAACTACCTGAAATCAATGACTTCACTACTTCCTGCCGGTTGCATAAATCCTGGCATGTTACTTGAACTCTCTCTGCTACAGTTTTTTTATTTCTTATCTATAAATTGATATAATAATAGGACCTACCTCATGGGATTATTGTGAAGACTAAATGAGCTAATAACTTTAAAGCAGTTTCTAACCCTGAGATTTGAAAATTCTGTGAAAATACTTTCTCTCTCCCCATCTGCAGCAAGTGTACCTGTGAATTTATGGACTGTGGTAACCTTGAAATCACCTGCAGCACCTAACCCAGTGTAGTGGTTAAGATCAGCTCTTTCACAGGATGGTTGTGAGGATGAAGGAATTTACACATGTAAAGGACTTAGAACAGTGCCTGATGCACCACACAGTATGTGCTCAGTAAATACTACTACTCTTATTATTATTGCCACTTCTCTACCCATTCCCTTCAATGGCTCTTCAATGTTAATCTAATTAAGAGTAAAATCTGTAGCCCAAGAATATGACTGATGTACCTGCTTCTCATTTATAACCAACATTTACTACCTTCACAAATGCTATTCCTTGCCAATCCCACTCACTTTTTCACTTGTTGGAATCCATTCAACCTTTAAGGCAAATCTTAGATGTAAATTTCTTAATAAAACAGCTTTCTGAATTTCCTAACTATGTATAAACTTTCTTATTCTGAATGCCTAATGAACTTTCTTTGTCTATATTATTATTTTTTACTATTTGTCAAGAATGTACTATGTGCCAGGACCCTGATAAGCACAAATTATACATATTGTATCATTTACCTGGAGGAAGGAGGTTTAAGTAGGAAAGGATTCATATGGGGTCAAAAAGGTGATTAGGTCAGTGGTTAGGTGTGGTTGTGGCTGGGCTTGGCTTTATCCATTTTTATAGAAGGTAACCAGGATGTTGCTTTGCAGAAAGGACCATTTGTTTTTGTCTTGGAGGACAGGGATTGTGCTTTATTCATCTTAGTAACACGCCTAGTGTAGAAATAATACATTTAATAATATTTTTTTCAAATTTAATGTATCCTAGTTAATACAAATTTCATTTAATCTATAAAGAGAACATAGTATGCCCTTTCTTTGATCCAGATGTTTCCTCTGTCAACAGGAAGATCCACAATCAATGCTCTAAAAGATGTAAAAGTACAAAGAAAGGTCTCTTTTTGATGTAAGGAATCAGCTATTATTACATCCATTTGCATTTGTTCTCATTTGAATTTATTCCTGGTCAGCACAAAACGTGCTGCCTTTTCCTCCAATGAATCCTCTGTACTTATATACTGAAAGCATAATGTTGAGCTGGTTAGTTGTTAAACCCCACTAGTGGACTGATTTGGGAATATGTAAATTACCTGAGGAATTTGACTCCCCTACCTGCCAAAATGGAGAATGCATTATCATTGGAATAATTGTTAATGTGCATTAGCCTAGTGGAATGCTAAGCATGTAGACACATAAGTGCATTTATAGACTAGTGTGTTGATATCCAGTCTCCTTCTTAGCCCTGCTGTGTGCTAGCCAGAATCAAGGAGCTTCTTACCCTCCAGTTGGGTTTGGCCAATGGGGAACACCAATAAAAGAATGGAGGGAGGGAGGAGAGTAATTGGGGTATTTATTTCCTGGCCCCCTCCCTGCCATGGCTACCTTTCCCACACAGCTGCCTCCCCTTGCCTGTTGAAGCCTAAGGGTGGCGACAGCCCCAGGGTCACTAGTCTATGGCCTGCTTTACCCTAATGATGTCTTTCTAAACAGTTCTTGTATCAAACTTTCCTCAGATTTCCAAATTTGGGTCTGCTGTTTCCTAGATACTGCCTGAGAACCCACCATTGTTGTGTCTATATCTCTTAAAGTAATTTAGCATTCAGGGTCAGGCAGGCAATGGAAAGCCACCTAGGGGCAGCCAGGAGGTCTTTCTGAATCTGAAATAAATTCTAATTTGAGCTCCTACCAAAGCTCTCTAGGGAAGGCCCTGAATGAGGGAGGAATTTCTCATCTGGTCTTCATACGAGATCACTCCTCATAGACCACCGTTTCTTTTTAGAATTGGATTCACAGCAAAAACCAGCAAATTCTGGAGACAATTTGTTGACTCAAACCTATGTTTACTTGAGAGGCTGCAAATTCATTGCGGCAGGTTTTGGACAGAAAATATCTGTCTAAAGTGAAAACCTGGAAGCTAGCAATGCATGATTCACAAATAGAAAGTGTCATTTTTTTTTTTTAAATTGGGGAAGATGGCTGTAAAGTGGAAGATTCTGTTCTGTCCTTAATTATGTGGCTGGGTCTTCTTAGACTCTTGGTCTAATCTGCATAGATACAAAAATTACATTGCAATCTGGAAGCTTAAAAGAGGAATGAAAGAAAAAAAATGGCAGTAATCAAATGACAAAAAAACTATATTCAAATAAAATTAAGGGTTTGACTTAAAGCTATGGGGGGCATCTCCCTTTGTTTCTTTCTCTGTAGCATTTAAAGGAGAATAAAACAAAAAGAGCATTCTGGACGTATCTGAGCACTGACTTATAGCCCCAGCCTGAGGAAGGTTTATGGGTCCAAAGTAGCCTGCGTGGCCAGCACATCCGTTTTGCTGCTGTGGCTCCATCACTGTGCTCCACACAAAGCCTCAGAGGAGGCCCAAGATCCAGAAAGACGGAAGGACCTCTGAATTTAGTTGTTCCAATTATCCATCACATCAAGGGGTTAAAAAATCCACTCGAGTAAAATGGAAATTGTTGCAATAATAATAATGAAAAAAAGAGGAGTATTTCAGGTATAATTAAAAGCACTCCTGCCCACCCATATTTGATATGTGTAAACATTTTGTTAAAAAAAAAATGTTTTGGACATAGCTGAAGCCCCCGTAATAGGCCTTACTCTTCCCGTTCCTTGTACTCTCTTCAGAGGTATCCACAGTATTGAAGTTGATGTGTACCTTTTCTATGTTTTAATACTTTGACTTACATAGGTATATATTTAAAATAGTATGCATAATAGTGGTATTTTTTTGAACTTTTATTCTCTAGATAAATGTTATTATACTGCATTGTGTTTTCAAGAATTGCCCACGTTGATACATTGCACCTCTCGGATCAAATGCTGGGCACTATTCAGTTGTATGAGTATACACTGTGGTTTATTTCTCCATTTCCTATTGACAAATATTTAGAATGCTTCCATTTGTTTCTGCCATTACAAACAGCATTTCGAATGCACATCCTTGTAAACATCTTCTTGTGTATATCTGCAAGAGAGTCTCTAGGATTTATACTTCGGAAAAAAAATGTTGCGCTGTAAGTCATGTCCACTGTTAGCTTCCCTGCCCATTGTCACGTCATCTCCAGAGTGGCTGAACAATTGACATTCTTACCAGCAGGACCTGAAGATATCCAATTGCCCCCTAACCCTTGTCAATATTTTATATGATCAAACTTTAAGATTTTGCTAATCTAATGGTGGTTTTATTAATATTTGCATTTCCCTGATTACTAGTGAGGTCGAATTTCTTCTCAAATGTTTATCAGCTGTTTAAATGTTCTCTTCTTCAATATTCCTTTCATGGACAGTATTGCCCCTTTTTCTTTTGGATTGTTTGTATTTCATACCTGACTTGTACAGCTTTTCCAGGCTGGATTCTCATCCTTTGTGAGATATAAATAATTGCCTGTTGCAATTGACATTATTCCAAGGTGGACTCTGGGCTTTGTCAAAAGGAAGAAGCAAGCCTGCTATCATGTACGTTCTGAGGTGAACAAGATAGTAGAGCAAGTGACAGTCCTTTTGGATTTAGGGCCTGAATTGTTAGGGAGAAAGATCCTGGGAACCCACCAAAAGTGGGGAATTAGGATTCTGTTGGAGAATAGGTCAAAGCTCACATGACAGGGGGCAGCCTGGAAATTTACAGAAAGACAGAAGTAAAGGGTTTCCAAGAAAACATGCTAAATGGTGGGTAGTGGTGTGGGCTCTGTGGTGGATAGGATGACTCCTTAGTAGAATGGCCTCTAATGGCTTTTGGGACCTGGAGAAAGAGGCGTTCTATTTCCCCACTGTCAGCCCAGTGGGGCTGACACAGTGTGCTGGGGTGGGTGGGCAGCAGGGAGAAGAGAGTAAAAGGTATTTAAGAGGGAGAACCTGGCGGTCAGCTGGTCTTCCCCACTGTTACAGCCACCATGACCTTGTAGTGATCAGTCAGGGATTGTCCAGTGAAGATGGCCAAACCCCAGCCAGGCTGCCATCCACTGCAGTGTGATAACCATGATGGGGTAGGCACCAAACTCAGAGCTGTCACCAAATTGTCATTTGACTTCAGGCATTCATGTTTTATTCTGTGCTGACTCCAACCTAGAGCTAGCAAGTAGTAAAACAGGATGGTTTGCCTTTCACCCTCTTTGCTTTCCCTTCCTATCTGCTGAGCAGAGGGTGTGTGAGTGGCAATATGACCCTCCTCGCATCTCCACGTAGATGGCTGGGCCCTGAAGAGAAGGACTGAGGGTAGCATATTAGCCAAACTGGTCCTGACTCCTGCTTTGGAGTACAGTGACCTGTGTGTTATCACCCAAGAAGATAAGCGAAGGCTGAAAAGCAACTAAACTTAAAACCCCCCAAATCAAACATCTCTTTGGTTTCTAACCGTTAATATTTCAGTTCCAGATAAATAAAACTTCTTGACAAGCTTGTTTTACTTGGGTGGTGAAACACTATCTCATGAATCAACAAATGAGGGAGCTGAATCAACCCTACTGTCTTGGGCACAATTAGCTATATTAGAGAAGAAATTAAGAAGCACTTGTACCCTACTGGTTGAGCTAAGTGCAGCCTTTCCCTGTGAAGGCAGACATCAATCTTAGTAGCTGCTGTTGTCTTCCTGCTAGTACATGTGAGAGCCGGTGTTCTCTCCTGAATGTAGACTGCACAGTAGTGAAATATGATGCATAGCAGACGTGCTAAGGCTTGCTGTAAGCATATAAATAAGTATGCTAATAAATAAATGAACTAGTCCTGTAGGATTGATTAATTCTGAAGCCTTAATATTTTTTTTGTTATATTTCATTCAGCAAAGTCTATTTCTTCTAATTTCTACCTTCATGATCCATTAGAACCAATTCTACATGTCCTCAAAACATATTGTTAAGAAAACAAAGTCATATCAAGTAATTCCTAGATTTCTTTCTGGCTGTATCAAGTGGCTATTATCCCAGAGCCATGCAATGTTGTCAGAGACTTAAAAAAAAGAAAAGAAAAGAAAGAGGAAGAATCAAACAGTCTAGTGTCACAGACTACCAGGGAGTGAATTAGCCTGTTAGAGGATGTCCCCTGCCTCTTCCAGCATTTAGGAATAACAAACAAAATCTTGGGTTAACATGAAATTTCAAACAAAGTAAATGCCTAGCTCACTCTTGACATTCATCTTTACGATTCTATTAAAAGGTTTTGTTTTTTTTGTAAGAGTAGATTATTGGGTTTCCAGAAATGAACTGACAATCATCACTACGTAAATATCTTTTCTAAGGATATCATTTGGTTGTGCAGTCTCTGGAATTTCTCCATCATTGCAATTTTAAGCAAAATTTACTTTAGCACAGGGCTGTGCTCCAAATTAGGATATAGCCCATTGTAAATTCTCTATACCTATATTATAAGGAACCCAACTTTCTCTTATGTTTCTAATTTGCTTGTGCTTCTAAGCAAAAAAAAAGAAAAAAAAAAAAAGAAATTAAAAAGGTGTGTTTTACAGCAAAGGGAAATAATCAACAGAGTAAAAAGGCAACCTACAGACTGGGAAAAAATATCTTCAAACTAGTCAGGGAATTAATATTAATTAGGGAATTAATATCCAGAATATACAAGAAACTCAAGCATTTCAACAGCAGAAAAACAAATAATCTGATTTAAAAATGGGCAAATGATCTGAACAGACATGTCACAAAAGAAGATATACAGATGGCCAACAAATACATGAAAAAATGTTTAAGCTCATTATTCATCAGGGAAATGCAAATTAAAACCACAATGAGGCATCATCTAACCCCAGTTAGGATAGCCTTCATCAAAAAGAAAAAAATAAATAAATAACAAATGCTGGCGAGGATGTGGAGAAAAAGAAAATCTTATACACTCTAAGTGGGAATGTAAACTAGTATAGCCACTATGGAGAACAGTATGGAGATTCTGCAAAAACAAACAGAACTGTGATCCAGCAATCTGATTACTGGGCATTTATCCAAAGGAAAGGAAATACATATGTCAAAAAGACACCTGCACCCGCAAGCTTAATGCAGCACTATTCACAATAGTTAGCCTAGGTGTCCAACAACAAAGAAATGGATAAAAAACAATGTGGTACATATGTGCAGTGGAATACTATTCAGCCATAAAAAAGAATAAAAT
>RJWJ010012502.1:0-41893 GCA_004363605.1 Indri indri | reverse complement strand
ACCAGGCTCTCTGTTGGCTGGGGACACCTTGATGAAAGACAGTCCTGTTGTTAAGAAATTCAGTTAGTGGAGGAGGCAATCAGTCAGAAGACACCGAGTAAGGTAGAGGAATACGCAGAATGACTGGAAGCATAAGGAAGTTCATTAACTCTGACACTGGAGAAAGGGGGCTAGTAAAGGACTATCTTCAAGGACAAGTTGGAGGGCTAATCTTGCAGCCAAGGTTAATGCCAAGATCAGGCATTAATTTAGCTCCTCTTTATTCTCTTTTTAAACTTAGTACTCTCTTCATTTATGGCTTCAGCCAATAATAATAGCTAATATTTATTGAGAACTTACATGCCCTGCACTATGATAAGCACTTTATATGTATTAACCCATTTTATCCCTGGAACAATTTTGTGAGACATCTACTATAATTAACCACATTTTACAATTGAGAAACTGTAAAATAACTTTCTGAAGGTTATATAGCTAGTCACTAATTTAGCTAGTCACTGATTCAAACCTTGGTGGTCTTATTCTAGATCTGTGCCCCTTATCACTAAACCACACTGCTTCTCCATAGATAATAACCACGACATTCTTTTGCGTTTCAGTAGAGTTTAGAGAAAGGATAGGCTGGGCACAGTGGCTCATGCCTGTAATCCTAGTGCTCTGGGAGGCCGAGGTGGGAGGATTGCTTGAGCTCAGGAGTTTGAGAACAGCCTGAGCAAGAGCTAGACCCTGTCTCTACTAAAAATAGAAAAAAGAAAACCAAATTAGCTGCGCAATTAAAAATAGAAAAAATTAGCCAGTCATGGCGACTCACGCCTGTAGTCCCAGCTACTCGGGAGGCTCAGCCAGGAGGATCGCTTAAGCCCAGGAATTTGAAGTTGCTGTGAGCTAGGCTGACGCCACAGCACTCTATCCTGGATGACAGAGTAAGATTCTGTCTCAAAAAAAAAAAAAAAAATAGAGAAAGGTGCAACAAATAAAGCCATAGAAGCTGAGAGCTGTGGGAAATTTGCTATGAATGCAGTATTTGCATTATTATTGGCTTAAGTTGCAAGTATTTTGCTCAGACATCTTGGACATAGTCTCTGGACACCTCACTATACTCAGATCAGATCTGCCATTTCAATCAAGTTAAAAGGGTTCACCTATAAAATAGTTTATTTCTGAAAAGAAATGGAATTTGATTTGGTATTGGTTTGGAATTTTGTTATTGTGTGCAAGTAGATACAAAAAAACATTTTTAACGAAAGCATTCTACCCAAATACTGTCTAGCTCCCACCTTTGCCATAAAATTTATTTTGATTACTTTCGGTTTTTTTTATTTTTAATCTCCCTCCCTCTCCTTTCCTCCAGTCTCCTTTCTCTACTCTCTTGTTTAGGATTCTATAGATTCCAAATGAAAGAAATCCAGTTCAAAATAGTTTAGCTAAAGAGTGGTTATTGGAAGAATACTAGGACCACTGACTCCATCGGTGGAAGAGCTGCTGGACAGGGGCTGTTCCTAGGACACTGAGGCATGAAATTGAACTTTCAGTTCCGGCAGTACCCCCTCTCTCCACCTTAATCTCTTCTCTTTACTTCTCTTTTTTCTGAGTTGATTTCATTCCTACCGGTCATGGTATCACTTGGTTGTGAGGCAGCTCCAGGTTTGCCTTATCCCAGTAAGGAGCTCAGAGAAGAAAAGTTTCTTTCTCCCTTCTTCACTATATCTAAATCCCAGGGAAAGATTCTGGCCCAGCTTGGATCATGTTTATGTCCTTTGAAGCAAACATTCTGAGCAGGGAGTTGAGGTGCTGTGATTGTTTAGGCTGAGAATAAGTGAATGCCCCTGGGTGGGAATGGAAGAAACTGAGTTTGACAGACCCATCAAAACCTTATAGAGGTGAGGGGGAAGGTGTAGAGCTCAGTTTCCTAGAAGGAAGGAAGGGTGCCGTTAGAAGAAGGGGAAAAGAAAATGCTGAACAGATAATCACAAGTTTTGCCAAGGCATTTATCTGTGTCCCACATTTTGGTACTTTTCTCCATGTTGAGATTATGGAATCTTTGAAGACTTACAGATGTAGACTTGGGAGTCAGCCTTGAATCGGATTCCCTTTGAATCCTTTAAGGTACTTTGCACACAACTAGATGCTTAATAAGCAATTATTTATTTCAACTTCTGTTTGTAATACTTTTCATTATTTTGGCTCATTTTAGTCATGGTTTTAGGCAGACATTATCTTTTGTATTTTTGGTTGTGAACTAAATTATTTAATGATTGTTTCTGTGTTTAGTTCAAGATTTTTTTTGGCACAAGTTATTGGTAGCTTGGTTAAACTACATATCTCAAAAACATGGCTGGATGAAATTCCTCTTCAAATATTATAACAAGCCAATTGTTCCCCCATATTTTTAATGGATTGCTTTTTTACTGAAAATGATACACCAAATCAAAGAATTGACTTGTTAAAGAATCTGAGTTCCTTAGAAACTAATTGATGCTAAACTAGATGATTTTGGTGTGTATTTGTCTTAATGGCTAACTGGCTTAAATATTTGTTGAATTCAGGATTTTTTTTATCATCTAGATTTTTTTTTTTAAACTTTAAATCTTTTAAATTTAGTTTAACTTACTTCAAGAGTTTTGTCTTTTAATGTAAATGCCACATGAATACATGAGACAAAAATATTTAAGTCATTCATGTATTGATTATTTTCATTTTCTCCTTAGGAACTGAGAGAAAGCTATAATACACAACAGGTAGCCCTTGAACAACTTCATAAGATCAAACGTGACAAATTGAAGGAAATCGAAAGAAAAAGATTAGAACTAATCCAGAAAAAGAAACTAGAAGATGAGGCTGCAAGGTAATATAGCTGATAAATTTATTATACTATATTACTGTTAGAATTCTAATTTTGTTGCCCATATGTTTAGTTTAACTATGACAACGTAAGGGGAATAAAAGGATTATCCTAGGATGCTAATCAGATTCCAGATTTTATAAGTTAAATCCTCCTTTTAGGGACCAAGTTTGCAGTAACCAATTTTATGTTCCATTAGTGAAAAATGTGGACTTTGGAGTTAGACCTGTTTTAGAATTCTTGGTCTGCCACTTACTATCTGGATGACCTTGGTTTGGTCATTTTTACCTTTCTGAACCTCAGTTTCTCCATCTGAAAAAAGGAGACATTAATGCATCCCTCATAGGTAATTGTGAATATGATGTAAATTAATGTTGCTAAAGAGCCAAGTATAATTTATTGTATATAGTAAGCACCCGTTAATTCTGTCTCTCCGTAATAAATCTGTCACTGTTTTCTGAAAGACCATAAAAACCAAATACTTAATTTTATAAAGTAATGCTGAGTGTAGTGTGCCATGTTAATACAGTTCTCTTTATACCATTGAGATATGTTAATTGCCTTCATTTATAGCAAGAAGTAAGACAGTTGTGGTATCTAAAGCCTGCAACCATTCATTTAGAGACTTTGCATGATTTTTTTATGTCATAAAGATTCTTTTTCTAATACATTCCTCTGTCCCTCCCAAGTTCTATAGTATCAGACATTAGTATAATTAATTAACAAATATCGATAGGCCAACATTTCTTTGCCTTGGTAAAGAGTAATATTCATGAAAGAACTAATAATTACTAGGAAGGCAAAAAAGATACATTACCATTTAGCAGCCTTCTATTCTAAATGGCTTCAAAATAGCCACTTCCAACACATTTTTGTTGAGTGGCTGTCGTTGGCTGTGATGCCAGTAGACTCTGGATTGCTCCTTGCCTGCTGGGTTCCTCATAATTCTAATAGGGGAGTCAGACAGTTCAACAAATAGCTATGATAGCGTTTACTCCAAGACCACTGTTTTTGTGGACTCTAACAAGAAATAATGTAGAAATAAAGACAGTAGAGTTCAAACAAAGTAGGCTTTTATTTGCACTTGTGCCACTTAACATTGCATGAAAGAACTGTGCAGTGGTTACATAGCTAGTCCCTGTATCAGAGTTTTCTGATATATCATGCAATTAACTTGATACCTCTTCATCTTGCTCACAATTCCCTTCAGTCCAACAGATTTTATTAGTAATACACATTTCATTTCACTCATCATACTTATACATTATCTTAGTAGATGGAGAGAAGATATCAAAGAGAACAGAAGTATATGTAGGATCTGATCAGTCCAGAGCTGGGTCTTAGTACCACATCTTGGTTTGCTTGGCCATTCGCCCAAGTATGTTCCCTTCTTCTCCCAAGCTATTGATAATAGGTTTTCGCATTGTAGGGAAAACCATTCTCTTTGCCTGTTGTCTGGCTCCTGAGGCATCTCCTTGCACTGGACCCATTACTCATCATCCACTAATTCCCATAAGAAAGTTACCAGAATTCTGGCTCAGTTTCCTGGGGGTGTGCTCACCCTACTCCACCTCCCCTCAGCTGATCCTAGAGTAGAGGGACCAGGTATCCTTCCCCGTAGGAGAGGCATTTAAATAAGAAGCCTCGCCTGGCTGCTCTAACCTTGCATTTACTTGGCTGTAATAACCTGGCCGAAGGAGAAGCTGGTGGAAAGGATGAACAGCTGGAAAAGAAAGAAAGAAAGAGAGAGAGGAAAGGAGAGAGAGGGAGGGAGAGAGGAAGGAAGGAAGGAAGGAAAAAAGAAAGGAAAGAGAAAGAGAAAGAAGAAAGAGAGAGGGAGGGAGGGAGGGAAAAGAAAAGAAAAGAAAGTTTACCAGAATCTAATGAACTCTCTGGTCTTTTCTTTGTGTCACTAAATATGTGCTAAGTACTCTGGTAGTGATGTTTATAGTGCTCTGGGAATTCAAATGAATCCTAGGCTTGGGAGAGTGTCAGGAAAGTTGCAGAGGAACAGAAAAAGGGAATATTAGTTGAAATTGAGTGAGGATGAAGCGAAGCATTGTCCTCAAAGGAGAACCAGATTTCAGTTATGGAAAGCTGCTGGAGGAAGCATTCCATGATGTGATAGAAGACGTAGAAGGGTTTGGAAAGGGTTAGAAGGAAGCCGGTAATGGGAGAATGAACCAGAAGTATGATGTATAAAATAATTTGGGGATGAGGAGAAAGGATTGATGACTGAGGGCCTACAGTTTTTTTAATTATACAGGATTTCTAAATTCCTCCAGGAATTAAGGAATAGAAATATGGAATTAATCCAAGACTCCCACTTTGGTGGAATATAAATGCTCCTAGATCACAGGGATGTATCCAGCGACAACCTCCACTGTCCCTGAAAGTGCTGAGGCTCAGAGCAAGTGCTAAATTTACTGGTGGCAGCTCTGCCTCTGAGTAGGGTCTTAAAAATACATGCAAGGGAGAGCTGTAAAGTACATTAGTTCTACTACTAAAATAATTAAGTCTGATCACAAATCATCTTGAGTGGCTAGAAACCAAACTGTAGCTGCATCAGATGTCATAGAAACATTTATAAAGGCTTAGACATATAAAGGAAAAATACTCTATTATCTAAGCAAATGAAAAAAGACTATTTGAAGTGATAGTATAAAAAGTAGGTAATCTTTCCAGAAGCACTTCCAGTTTTCACAGCAATGACTGAATCTCAAAAACAGATTAGATGGGATAGTGGGAATAAAAGCTGGAAAGCAGTCCTTGTGAACAATGTAGAGAACAGGGAAGGAAATTTAGATATAATTTTTAGATTTGTTTGCTGAATGGTTCCATTTCAGCTTTTCTCCTTGGGTTTTGAGGTTCCTTGGCAGGAGGGAATTGGAGGGTGTGGAAAGTGGTCAGTCATCCATTAGTCCAGGGCTCTTCTTTTGATTGGTTGATGTTTTTCCTTTCATCCCTGGTCCCCACTATTTCTCCCTACCAACATCTCTTTGCTAGTTCTTGAACTTGACAGGAACCAGATCTTCTATTGTATTTTTATTTAGTGTAAAAAAATTTTTAGGACCTTATGCAAACTCTTTTTCTTTTATGTAAAGGAAAGCCAAGCAAGGAAAAGAAAACTTATGGAGAGAAAGTCTTAGAAAGGAGGAAGAAGAAAAACAAAAGCGACTCCAGGAAGAAAAAACACAAGAAAAAATTCAAGAAGATGAACGGAAAGTTGAGGAGAAACAATGTAAGGATAAGGATAAAAATAATACATTTGATATTTTTTGAGACAGAACTACTAAAGTAATAAGAAAAAAAATGACCCGATGAGAGGCAAAAAAAGGAAGAGACAATTAAAACAGAAAGATGCTAATTTTAAAGTCAGAAAAGATCTTTTTCTAAATTAAACGTAGATGAAAAGCGTATAGGCTTATTAAAACAGATTGAAGGTAGAAATCTTAACACAACAGGAAAACAGAATATAGTTAACCATGACTAACTGAAAAGATCCTGACCTGATTTTCATAATTGAAGTAAAATAGCTTTAAATATTTTATTCAGCAGTAGAACTAAGCTTTTTATTTTAATGAAACAACAGTAAAATTTTAAGTCTTTGTGCAATGAAATTTTCTCAGAAGGTATACTTTGTGTTTTGATACACCTCAGAGTCTATTCCTAAAGTACTTTGAGTGTCATTATATCTTTTTTGGATACATAAACCTTCAAAGCAATATTAATGATCCAATGTGTTGGAAATTTGACAAGCTAAAGCATTTATTCTAAAAATGAATAAAGTAAAAAATTTTGAATCTTATCAAATCCAGTATATTTGTGAACTCTTCTGCTATTTTTCTTTTAGAATCATACTGATAAATCTATAGATCTTTCTTCAACCAACCCTGTTTGCCTACTAATCTTCTCATTTGTGACCTCCTTTTTGTGCTTTTCTTCCCTGTTATTTTCTGTGTTCTGACCTCCACAGATCAAACTAAGTCTCTCTCTGCTTAGTCTCCTTCCACTCTGTGCAGCCCAGCCCAGCGCTCCTGCACCCTCCTTTAGATCCGTGTGCATGCTTCAGCCTGCAGGTCTTCTCTTCGTTTTACTGCCTCCTGCTTTGCTTAAGATGAACGTCCTTGTTTGCCTTTATATTGATTATATGACTAGTCAGGATATTTAAATCCTAAGAAGTCTGTATCAAATGGATTTTATTATACTGTTTTAATGCTCAGTTTTTCTTTTAGATTTTAAGAGCTCTTTATTAAGTCATTAAGCAAAGATGTGTATACATGAAAGTAGCGAATAATGACAATTATCTTCTCTTTAGGTGAGACAGCTAGTGTTTTGGTAAATTATAGAGCATTATACCCCTTTGAAGCAAGGAACCATGATGAGATGAGTTTTAATTCTGGGGATATAATTCAGGTAGGAAACAAAGTCTTTTTTCTCATGAATAAGCTGAATACATTGTAATATATTACTTTCTATAATAATATTGACTATAATGTTATATAATTATTTTCCTTTATGAAATATTTCTTAAACATTACCTCATTTGACCCTTACAACATACCTCAGAGCTGCATGGAGCTCAGGCAAGGAAGCTTAGATTCACACAAATTGTAACTGTCAGCATTGCATGCCAGAGTGGGATGTAAGTATGTAGCTTTTGATTTCCAAAGCTAGTGTTCTGTCTACTATGCCATACTGCTTTGCATCATAAAAGGCGATATTAATTTTGTTATTGTAATGAATTAACAATAAAATTTTGGAGGGCTGGTTATTTTCTGGCAACTGTTAAGAGTTGAAGGAGTTAAATTCTGCAGCCCTAACTGGATACAGGCCATTTATTCCTTGGAACAAAAGATCTTTATTGTATTAATCACAATCTATGTAAAATGGATGAATAAGAGAAGATCCATAGGGTAATGTTTGGGAGAGCCAATGTGGTGTGATATAATGGAAAGAGTACAGGCTTTAGAAGCACAAACTTGGATTTTAATCTTTGCTTCAGTTTTCTTCTTATTAAACTAAGGTCCTATTACCCAGAGTATGTAGCCAGTGTCTATTTTCTTTTTTCCCTACACTGTCACTAGTTTGGTATATTTTATAGTTAGGTAGCAAATGTTTATTAAAACTTGGAATAGGATTTACCAGAACTCAAGCACACAAGATGATCGCCAGATATACATTCCTTTTCTTGCCATTGCCACCACTGGCAATGCCATAGCTACTCCCGAGCTGGGGGAGGGGTCTGTTTTACAACCAGCCCAAGGCCACAGTCTGGTGTCCCTACTGTTCCTCCTCTGCTTGTTGATGATGGCGAGATAATGTCTGAGGATGAAGAGATGCAGCCTGTCTCTGGGCATGTTTGGTCAAGAGCCTACTTACAATTTTGATTATGTCTTTTATTTAGTCCATCAACAAATATTTCTTGAAAGCTATGTTAGACTAGGGATATAGTGAAAAAGACATAATCTCTGCTGTTAACAAGATTGTAGTCTGATGAAAAAGAAAGACAACCTAAAGCAGTAGAGGAAGGAAGGTAAAGGAAAAGGTTAGACTGCTATCAGCTTTAGAACAGACCTTTCTCACAGTCAGAGAGCCAGCCTGTGGCAGTGAGAAAAGGACCATAAAGTTAGCTGTGGTGTCTTGGATGCTCATGTAGTCTGCTGAGTCATAACAGAAAGAATGAGTCATAGCCGGGCATGGTGGCTCACACCTGTAAGCCTGGCACTTTGGGAGGCCAATGCAGGAGGATTGCTTGAGCCCAGGACTTCAAGACCAGCCTCAGCAACATAGCCAAGACCCCATCTTTACTAAAAAAATTTTTAAAAAGAATTAGCCAGACATCGTGGCATACACCTGTAGTCCCAGCTATTCAGGAGTCTGAGGCAGGAGGATCACTTGAGCCCAGGAGTTTGAGGCTGCAGTGAGCTATGATGACACCACTGCACTCTAGCCCTGCTGACAGAGTGAGACCCTGTCTCAAAAAAAATAAATAAGAGACATGAGTTACTACCAGATACCTAATTTGAACAACTTGGTTGATGATGGTGTCACTCACCGAGAGGAAAATCAGAGAGAGGAAATTTACGTGGGAATTGTACCAGTTCAGTGTTGGATGAGTTGCAGATGTCTGGGCAGTAGTTAGATCTCCAGAGATATCTAGAGAGATCTCAGACAGAGATCTAGGCTGAGGATATAAATTTGGATGTCATCAGTGTGTTGTGATGGAAATGGAATACATGAGAGGTGTGAAGTTCATCCAGGGGAGGAGTAAAGTGAGAGAGAAGAGGATTGAGGATGCAATCCCTGGGAAACATGGATGATGAAGGGATTATTAGAGGAAGGGGAGCCTTAAAAAGGAATGACTAGAGGTAGGATAAAAACAGGAGAGTTTAGTGCCAGGGAACTTTGAGGAGAGTGGTCTGCAAGTGAAATAAGACAAGGGCTAAAAAAAATCTGTTAGGTTAGCAACGACACTTGTATTGTTAACCCAACAACAGTATCAACGGTGTGGAGTGGTAGACCAAAAAGCTAAATTTCAGTGAGTTGAGGAATAAATTGGAAGGGAGGAAGCAGAGACAGCGAATATATAAAACTCTGAAAGACATTGGTTTTGAAAGGGGGAAGGAAAAGAAAGAAGATGGTAAATAATGAGAAACGTGGGTTGGGGGAAGTTCTATTTTGTTTTTTTATAACTTGCTTTAGGCTTGAGCAAGTTTAAATAACAATAGGAAGGATCTACAGAGAGGAAATGGGTTAATGATAGTGGAAAGAGTAAATAATTGATGGAGATTGTTTTTTCTAATTAAAGCACAATTTACATATAGTGAAATGTGCAACCTTAAGTGTACAGCTCAAAGAATCTGTACATATGTATGTGTCTGTGAAGCCCCCACTTAGAACATACAGCATCAGGAAGGCACTTCATACATATACCCTGTGAAACTTCCCTGTTCTGCCCAATAGATGGAAATGAGGAAGATTCCTAAAAAGGCCGGAGGGGCTGGAATCTAGAATACTGGAAGAGAGAGTAGTAAAGGACTTGAATACCTTTTCGTTGTGATTAAAGGGCAAGAGGAAAGGGTGGGAGGGTTTATAAGTAAATTTTGCTCAAGTAGATTAGGTCAGATCTGAGGGCTTCCGTATTCCTGGCAAGATAGGAAGCAGGGTCTAATCAACTTAATGGATGAGGGGGCAAAGGAGATTTCATTGAAAGAGAAAAAGATTAGAAATTCCACTAAGCCCTGGCCACGTTTTCTATGATAGGCTGAAATGTTTTTCTAACCTTCTAATCTATTAATGCTGTTTTCGAAGTGGTAAGTAGTTTCTCTAGGCCTGTGAGAATTTATGTAAAATTTTCTAGTGGACCTCAATATGTAAATTGACTACTAAAAATTAATAACAACTATAAATGACAGTTATGAAATTGATTAAAATTGACTCCTTCCTAAAATAACTTGGTCTAACTCTATGGAGTGAATGAACTTTTTCTTCTTGATGGGGTTGAAAATATTAAGGAAAAGTATTATAGAAATTATGCTTTTAGAAGTTTGTAGGAAAAGGCGGAAATTAGTGTTTGAATGTCAGTACTCATGGATTAACAGTGATTTCTTGCCTTGAGACCACACATTTAAATCAGGCATAATGCTGAGCATTCTGCAGCATTGGAATACATTAGGTTGCAGAATTCTTCAGGGTTTATTGAGTTCTTGTCTTCATTTTTGTTGTTCTAAACTAGTCTTAAACTAGATCTGCAGGATATTATTTCTTAAGTGGTTCCTTTTGTTCTATTTCAGAATACCATTTTATGGTAGTTATATAGCTATGACATTATTTATATCATTTAACCATAGAAGCTCTGGTTGAGGAATTTTCTAAACATTTCATTCATGATGTAATAAATAGCCAGACATATAACATTAAAATAAGAATTATTTACCATAAACATAAATGAAGTTTCCCTGATAATAAATCCATTTATTATTAATTAAACTTTAAGTCTGTTGTTTATCTAATTTAGAATAGTCCATTCAAGTTAACGTTTGTTGAGTTTCTAACTATGTGCCTGCTGGTGGTACACAAAAATGAGTAAGGAGGCCACCACTAAGAAGAAGACAAAAATGTGTAAAACTATGCAAAATATAATGTAAATTTGATTAGCAATTTATATAAACAAACTACTATGGGAACCCAGAGAATGAAGCAAAAACAACCAAATAGAATTGGGGGACATTTTTACCAAGGATGGGATGGAGGAAGGCCTTAAAGGATTATGCTTTATATTTGCTTAGTGCTTTATAGTTTCTTAAGCACTTCTATAATTATTCTCAATTCAAATCTGAAAATAACCCAGGGGAAGGCAGTATAGGTATTTTCCCCCAAATTTATAGATAAGCAAACTGAGACTTTAGATAATATTTGTTATCTTAATAGAGGATAACCAGGTAGCATGGCTAAGACTGAAACATGGTTAACTCCCAAGTCTGTGGTCTTTCCTCTAAACCACATAACATTCTGGGCAGGAGGAATAACTTAAATAAAAACATTGAGGCTCATGAGTACCAAGTGTATTTAAAGAATGTCACATAACCATTTGCCTAGAATATAGGACAAATGGTAGGAGATGAAGCTAGAAAGATAAGTTGAAACCTGACAAAGTATAATTTCAGAGGCCTTAAATTCTATACTAAGAGGTTTGAACTTTGAAGAACTTTAAAATAGAGAGCCAGCATCTGCTAGGAGAAAAATCCTAATCGGTCTGTAGTGACTTAAATTAGAGTAAAAGGCGTTGATACTGGAAAGGGAGAAGTAAGACTGTCTTTTTTTTTTCAGAAGACATGATTGTATAGAAAATCCCATAGAATCTAAAAAAAGTTACTAGTACTAATAAGTGAGTTTAAGTTTAGCAAGGTTGTAGGATACAAGATCAATATACAAAATCGGTTGTGTTTCTGTGTATAAACAATGAACATGCAGAAGCCGAAATAAAAATACCATTTAAATAGCATAAAAATATGAAACTGACAAAAGATTTGTAAAACCTATTTATTGAAAATTGTGAAGTTTTGTTGAGAAAAATTGACCTAAATAAATGGAGAGATATATAATGTTCATGGATTAGAAGACTAAGTATTAATAAGAAATCAGTTCTCCTCAAATTGTTGTATAGATTCAAGGCAATTTTAATCAAAATCTCAGCAGGTTTTTTTTTGTAGAAATTGATGAGCTGATTCAAAACCAAAGCAACTTTGAACAAGAAGAACCAAGTTGGAGGTTTTTTATTACCTGAATTTAAGGCTTATTGTAAAAGTTCCAGCAGTCAAAACAGTTGTGACAGCATTCAGATAGGAAAATAAATCAATGGAACAGAATAGATAAATAGATCCACACCCACATATGTACATATATGTATCTAAACAACTGATTTTTGACTGAGGTGCAAAAACAAGTCAGTGAAGAAAGGATAATCCTTTTGGCAAATGGTGTTTGAACAATTGGATATTTTTATGTAAAAAACTGAACTTCTTTTTATTTCTTGCAATATATACACAAATTAGCTCAAAATAGATCAAATGTAAAACCTAAAATATAAACCTAAAACTGTAGAACTTCTAGAAGAAAACATCAGAGAAAATCTTTGATTTTGGATTACTCAAAGATTTTTTAGATTCTTAGAAATACAATGAAGAATCTGAGAAATGGTCCTTCTTTTTGAGAGAAGATGTTCTATAATTGATAGTGGTCACGGTTCCATAACTCTGTGAATATACTAAAATCCATTTAATTATACACTTCCAGTGGAGCCCAGTAGTTGAAAATAGTATCTCAATAAGGTGTTATTAAAAACAAAAAAAATTAGCATGCATCTACCATATGACCCAGCCATTCTGCTCTTGGATATTTCCCTGAGAGAATTGAAAGCATATGTCCCATACGAAGACAAATGTTCCTTTATTTGTAATAGCCCAAAACTGGAAACAACTCACATGTGTATCAACATGTAAAAGGATAAACAAATTGTGGTATATCCGTAGATGTTATATTACTCAGCAATAAAAAGGAATGAACTCTTCATACTTACTACAGCATGGATGGCTCTCAAAATATGCTGAGTGAAAGAAGGCAGACCAAAAAAAGGATATATATGGTATAATTTTATTTATATAAAATTTTAGAAAATGCAAACCGATGCATAGGACAGAAAGCAGGCCAGTATTTTCCTAGGGACGTGGGACAGGTCATGGGGAGGGGAGAGAGGGATTACTTAACAGTGGAACAAAAGGAAACTGTTGGGGGTGGTGGATACGTTTGTTATCTTGATTGTGATTTTTTACAGGTGTATACATATGTCAAAATTTATCAGATTTAATACCTTAAACATGGGAAATTTGTGTTAGTTATACCTCATAAAGATGTTTTTAAAAATCTTAATGGATTCTACATGATTTTAACAGATATAACACTGTCAAATCTGTGTTTTAGAAAGGAATGGAGTGGAGAAAAGAGACACAGCGTATTCATTTATTCAGTGAATTAAACAGATATCTATGCTAGACGGGGGCAGGGGGTCAATAAAAAGGCTCACAGACATGTGGAAGATGTATGTAAGTAAATAATAAGACAATATAATAATGCCTATATGACAATGCTTATATGCTGTAACTCTGGCTGGGGGCAGTTAACAGAATCTTCAAGAATGAGTAAAAATTGCAGTAATCTTAAGTGTGAAATGAAAAATGCCTGAAGTAGGTAGGTGAAAGTGGGGTTGAAAAAAAAAATTCAGAAGAGTTTTTAGTGACAAACTCAGGAGTTTGGATGTGGAAGTATAGGAGAAGTAAGAACCAAATATTTTTTATTTAGAATGACTGACTCTTTGGTGGTAAGAGAATAGAGATATAGGGAATTTAGGAGAAGTGGATGGGGTTGGGAGGGGTAGGGAGAAAAGGTCAGTCTTAGACCTGAGTTGGAAGTTCCTGTGGGACATCCAGTTGAAGGTATCTTGCAAGTTGTTAGAAAGTACAGGCTTGTCCCTTTGAAAAGAAGTCAGTTCTGAGGATATAGCTTTTGGTCCATTATTGCATAGAGAAGTGATTAAACTATTCAGGAAGGGTATAGGGTACAGCAAGAAAGCCAGCAGTGAGGCTGAGTGCAGTGGCCCATACCTGTAATCCTCTCACTTTGGAAGGCCAAGCCAGGAGGATCTCTTGAGGCCAGGAGTTCGAGACCACCCTGATCAATATAGTGAGACCCTGTCTCTACAAAAAATAAAAAAAATTAGCTGGATGTGGTGGCACATGCCTATAGTCGCAGCTACTTGGGAGGCTGAGGCAGGAGGATTGCTTGAGTCCAGGAATTTGAGGCTGCAGTGAGCTGTGACAATGTCACTACACTCCAGCCCGAGCAACCTAGTGAGACCCTGTCTCGAAAAACAAAACAAAAAAAGCCAGTGATGAAACTTGAGGGTATCCTCAGTGTTTAAGGGATGGGGACCAAGAAGGCAGAAGAAGAGATACTATGAGGACAGAGGATGCCAGACTGTAGGAGGAAAATGTCTGGGAGAAGAAATAACACTGATAAATTATCTGGTATGTTTTACCAGTTGGAAAATAGTATTCAGAGAAGGTTTTACAGTTATGTTAGAGAATTCAGGAAGACTCTGTAATAGAAACAAAGAAAACAAGGCAAAAAAAACCCCCACAAAATAATGATTAACTATAGGAAATTAAAAAGTTTACAAGAAAGCAAATGTAATTAGCAGAACACTGCATGACTCAGATGTGAAATATTTACATAGTCATAATAATATATTAAATATAATTTAACCAAAAATTATGCTATAACAATATTGGTAGACTAAGAGGGTGCAGTGAAAGAGAGGTAAGTAAATCTTCATTTTCCGTAACCAGAAGCCAATAGATAATGTCTAAAATTGAAAAAATTCAAGAAATAGCAGTATAAGTATGTTACTTAGAAATAGAGAAGATAATACAGAAGAAATCACTAAGAATGGCAAGTTACTATTAGGAGTGAAAATCAGAACATAAGGAGCCATGGAGTAGGGGAAGATATTTTCCATCATAAGCTGTGTATAATGCTATTTGTCATTGTAAATTACTTTCACGAATTAACTTGGATAAAATTAAGATTTAAAAAGATAGTTCATCAATCACTAGAAATGGTAGCCTATTAGTTTGTGGAAAATGCCTTAGCTATTTAGTTAGATAGGCTTAATTCTGAAAATGAGAATACTGTACAATAGTCTGCATCTCTTTCCATTATAAATGCGTGGCTTTCTAAGCACTGTTAACTCTTCTATTTGTTTCGTTAGGTTGATGAAAAAACCGTAGGAGAACCTGGTTGGCTTTATGGTAGTTTTCAAGGAAGTTTTGGCTGGTTTCCATGCAACTATGTAGAAAAAATGCCATCAGGTGAAAAAGCTGTGTCTCCTAAGAAGGCCTTACTTCCTCCTACAGTATCTTTACCTGCTACCTCAAGTTCTTTTGAGTAAGTTTTTAGCTAACAGTGGAGTTTACATAGCTCAGCAAATGTATAAATACCTAATATGTAGTTGTGTCAGCTTGCTACTTCATTGTATTATAATCTGAGCTAGGCACTCCAAGAGTACCTTTTGTTCCAGATTAATACTGAAATTTAGCAAATGAAATTATAGGTCAATAGTTTGTTCAAGAATTCTTTTTTTCCCACAAATTGTGTTTAAACACAGTGTATATAATATACAAGTTGATAAATTAGTAGTACTTCATTAAGTTCTAAACAATTAGGTATACTTACATGAAGATGTTATATTTGCAGACCACTTCCTTCAAATCAACCAGCATCAGTGACTGATTATCAAAATGTATCTTTTTCAAACTTAAGCGTTAATACGTCATGGCAGAAAAAATCAGCCTTCACTCGCACTGTGTCCCCTGGCTCTGTATCACCTATTCATGGACAGGTATGTTGTCTGTAATTTTTGTGTGCTTTAGTCTTTGAATTTGCTCCTGATTCCCATAAAATAGAATGAAGATTTTATAAAAAGGCATCATTTACTCATTTAACCAGAATTTGTAGCATTCAGTTTCTTTCTTATTCACCTGTGATATGAAGTTGAAAAAATTACTATTGCTTAGAGGTTTCTCAACAATTATTTCCCATAGTACCAAGTTGCTAGCAGCTAAGGTTTCTAAACTCAAAATATCATTTTGACAAATCTGATTACAATTGTTCTTGATTTGTAGTTATTGTAAAAAGATAAGAGATTTGGGCTTGGGAGTTTTTGCTTTTTTCTTGAATAAGTCATTTTTCTGGGAACCTTGGAACTTTTTTATGTATATTTAACTTCTGATTTAGATTTAACCATTGCAGGTATTGTTACATTAACATTATTGGAAAGAATCACAGACTTCATCAGAATAAAGTCTGCAGATTTCACCTTCATTCAAAAAATGTGTATTGAACGACCATAGGTTCCAGACATTATGTGCTAGAAATTTAAGGAAAAATAAGTCAAAATTCCTGCCATTAAGTAGTTCATAATCTAATGAAGGAGATTATGTGCCTGGACATAATCAACTGTGAACTGTGAGAAATGTTGTGATAATGTGATACCCACAAAGTCCTGAGGGATATACATAGGAGAGAGCGTCTTATTCAATTGGTGGGAATTGGAGCAGACTTCACAAAGAGCAGAGTATTTGAGTAGGATCTTGAAAGATAAGCAGTATTTCACCAAACAGAAAAAGAAAGTTATTCCAGTGAAAACAATTTGAGAAAAGTTACTGAGGCATGTTAACACAGGTGTTTGCAGGAAACAAGAGTACAGGATTCATGGAGAAAGGGTTAAGAAGTGCAGTTGGAGAGAGAAGTTGAGGTTATTTGTGAAGCATTTAATACCCTGGTAAACTTGGCAGTGGGACATCCCTGAAGGTTTTTAAGAGAGGAGTTGATGTGTATATTTCAGTACTGTGACGGGTACAGAACCTAAAGTAGAAGAGACTGAGGGGTTAAACTGGAAAGCAAGTTTAAGACTATTCTTTCTTTGAGGAATTTTAGAAGTAGAAGAAAGTAGAGAAGTGGAGAAAGAAGGTCAAAGAGAGAGACTTACTGTTAGGAAATATTTTTAGAAAATGAGAACACAGTACAAGTGAAGAGGTTAACCTTATTAAAAGAACAAAAACACTCCTTCTTCTGAGAGGAGAGGGAGAGAAAGAAGAATAAGAATACAAAGAAATTAAGAGTCAGCAGAAAAATGGAGGGAGGCCAAGCATAACCATAACCGAATTTCATTTCCTAGTAGAGTGAACTGAATCAACTGCAGTTGAGAGACATTGGAAACTGGAGGAGAACAAAGATTTACAGTAACTCTTTCCTTTTCATTTGTTCTATGATATATATTTCATAGACTTACGAATTCATTTCTTGAGTACCCTCACTACTACCTTCTATACCAGTGATGATGTTTCCTGAATGGTGGGTATTCAGTCTGTCTTTAACTTAGCAGAAGGCTACTCACATGGTTGTCTGTCATATGTAATTTTAAGTCAGTTAGTAGATTAAGGTTAAGTCACCAACACACCAAACTGATCTGTTGTTTGAACAGTAAGTATGTTAAATACTCAGAAATCATGGTTACCATTGTCTCTTTTTAAATTTTTGTGGTTTTGTTTTCATAGGGACAGGTTGTAGAAAACCTGAAAGCACAGGCCCTTTGTTCCTGGACTGCAAAGAAAGATAATCACCTGAACTTCTCAAAACATGATATTATTACTGTCTTGGAGCAGCAAGAAAATTGGTGGTTTGGGGAGGTGCACGGAGGAAGAGGATGGTTTCCAAAATCTTATGTTAAGATCATTCCTGGGAGTGACGTAAAGCGAGAAGAGTAAGCATCTTCATGTGTTGTACGTGAGGTATAGGTGTTGGTATTTTCACTGGCAAGTCAGCCACAGTATGACTGACTGTACGATAAAATAAAAAGTTTATGCTCGAGTTTGATTTATCAGAAACATATTTCCTAGGGTGAAAAAAGCATATTTCAGATATTCCAGGTTTAGAATATCTTTTGTTCTAGTTATTTCAGATTCATAAAGTTTTCAAAATACTTAAAATTTTTTATCTGCTGCTTTCTTCGTACCGTAAGATCAGTTAGAAAAGTTACTTTGCATTTCCTATCAAGCATTTCTCCCTTGTTTACTATGAATTATCAATATTTAAATAACTCTTTGCTGAAGGCCTCCCATTTGCCAAATTGGGGCATTCCCATCTCTGAGTCTCCAGGGTTCCTTGAACATAACCTCTCATTGCTCATAGCACATTGCATTATAGTTATTGACTTTTTTTACCCATAGTCTTATTAGGTCATAAGCTCCATGAGGGTGGAATGCATGTCTTTTTGTTATTTGTTCATTTTTCAGTTTTAATTCCTACTATAATTTTAATGCATAGTAGCTGCTCAGTCATATTAGCTCAGTGAATGAAGAGAGGAGCAAATGAATAAACAGTCGTATGAATGAATTTTCAGATGAACAAAAACTAAAAACCAGATAGGTTTAAGTTCCCTGGTCTTTATTTCCCAGTTTGTAGGAGAGTCAAGTTGTCAAATGTCTTTAATACAAGGAACCAGGAAACAATACAGGATGTTCCGGAGTCTCCATACAAAGAAAATATTTTGTAATGAATATTTTGTAAAGAAAGGTACATTTAAGCTACAGTTTCCCATTTTCCCTATATATGGCAAGTTTTAGGACACCCTGTATACCTACGGGTAATTATCTCTTGTGTTTTGTATGGAGTTGATCTAAATGGAAAAGCAGTCTGATTTGATGAAAAGATGCTGGTCTTTAGAAATCAAGAGGTTTGAGTTCTGCTATTTGTGCCAGGCTGTAAGGAGTAACCTATTTGGTCTTCAGTTTTCTAATTGATTGAATGAAAATATTAAATAAATAATCTTTAAGAATCCTTTCCAATGCCAAGTTTCTATGTATCAATATTAGTTCAAAGGCAGAAATTTACTTTTCATACTAACATGGAATTTTAGATTTAGAAGGCTGTAACAACAACAGGAAACAGCAACAGACAGCTGACATTTGTATGCCAACAACGTGCTAGGTCCTTTATGGGAATTATCTTTTTTGATGTCCCTAATGTAAGAGAAAAAACTTAATCAAAAAGAGATTAAGTTTAAGTATTTTAGAGGGCATTTTTTCCTAACTTTTCATTTAATTGCCATTCTTTTCTAACATCTAAGGCATGTAACTTGAAAACCTGCAGTATTGGAGAATTCAGCACTAAACAAGGCAGTACAGTGTTCATTCATTTGTGGCCAGGAGTTGTAGTAAGGTTCCCCTTCTGTTTATTTGAAAATTTGAAAGCAATTTGAAAATGGTCTCACCTGGCACATCCCACAGGTGTCTAGTTCTTTTTTTTTTCCCCCACCCCCACAGGTGTCTAGTTCTTAAAACATAACAGTCTTCCAGATTTTTGAAAACAGTTTCCTAGGGTAAAATGGAAATTGATGCTATCCCTGTTTTGAGATATAAAAATAAAGTTTTATTATTTTTATATTTTTTAATGTAGTACGCTCTTGACAAACAATAAAATTTTTGAAATGCCCTTGTTTTTCCCAGACCAAACCAAGCCCCATATGTGCTTCACCAAAAGACTGACCATCTACCAATGTGCTGGTGTCTTTTAAGTTTCTTTAGAAAGGCAAAATATCTCACATTTGAAAAACAATTTACAAATCATATTGAAATTACTTAAATATATTTTAAAATATAGACGTTTATAATTGGGCAGTTCTTAACTCAGCAGTTTTGTGTATGAGAGTCTTCCTAGTCTGTACTGAGACAATATTTAGATTAATTTGAGAAATCCCTAAAAGAATGCACTGCTAAAACCTGCCGTATTCATCAAATCACCTTTCTTGTTTCTTGCTTATGTCTTTTTTGGAGTTTCATTGTTGTTTTTTGTTTGTATGTTTATCTGACAGGCCAGAAGCTTTGTATGCAGCTGTAAATAAGAAACCTACCTCTGCAGCCTATCCAGTTGGAGAAGGTAAGCTTTTGGCAACTTATAAATTAGATGGGAATCAGTTTAGCTACTGACTAATTATCTGACTTTGCACAGTTGTTATTCTCCCTGTTCTGTGTCTTCAAGTGTTAAAGGTGGGTTAGGAAAACTTGTCCCTATCTATTTCACATGAATATTAAGAATCTTAAAGAAGAAATATGGCTGAAAATACTTGGCACTTTTAGAAAGGCAGTGCTATAAAAATTCAGCATAGACTGGCTCAATAAATAAGATCATAAATAAAGAGTGTTGTAGTGATTGATGATTGATGTTTAGGAGGTAAGTAAATTTCAGTATTTAGTTGGCTATAAATTTCCTTTTAATTACAGTGTGTCATAAGTCATTAAGGAAGATCAAAGTACACTTTATCATAAATATTGCAAAGCATTTTTTTTTATATCCCTTTGGGTTTAATTAATAAATTATTTTGATTTTGTCAATGTGTTTGTCAATGCGATGAAAAATGAAAGATTGTCTACCCTAATTTCAGACAATTTTTTTATTTAATAGTTGCATAGATTTATAAAAGAAATGTGTATGCCCATTATAGAATTAGTCGAATAGTTGAAGTACATTTTATCTTTAGTTTAAAAAATTAGTTTAATGGTAAATTAAACAGTTTATTCATTGTCTACTGTGTTGACAATTCTATGCAAGGATATGCAAAATATAAGGATAAATAAAGCACAGTCTCCAAAGTGCTCACAGTAGAGTGGAGCATACAATTGTAATAAATTCTATAATGAGTGAACAAAAACAACTTAATTTTGAGTAAGACCTATGAATCCGCAGAGGTGGCAGTGTTACATCATCCTAAACAATGAGTAGGATCTTGCATAGTGACAAAGGAAGAGAAAGTGCTTCTGGACAGCGGGAATGGCATGAGCCGAATCACAATAGTGAGAATTGAGGGAACTTCAGGTCACCAGTGAGAATGGAACCACAGGTGTACTGTGGAATGAGAGCTGTGAAATGAGCCTAGGAAAGTAGTGAGGAGCGTTTTGGAAAGGACCTTACTTACTGAAGCATCCCTAAACCTCGTAATCACTGTTAGTTTTGTTAAATCAGCTAAATTGAGTAGTACTGGGGATGTGAATAGTAAATAGGTTGTAGATGGTGTTTCTGATCTTCTCCAGTTGGTGATATTCGGATCAAATTCCATGTTGGCAATTATAAATAAAACTTTACAGGCAGGAAAAAGACTTCCAAAACCCAGTCACTGACTGTTTCCTCTAACTAGCAGTAATCACAGGAACAAAAATCAAAGCTAATATAAACATTTAGAGATTTCCCTGGAGGTGATAAACAAATATTTATTGAGCATCTACTTCAAGCCAAGCACTGTGTTAGGAGCTGGGTCATTGTGATGGAACTTGGCTTCTAGTGCTGCTGTCTGCTGATATTGGACATTTCTATAACAGTGTATATAAAAGAATTAAAGAGAAAAGAATTTAGCAGATTAAAATATATTGTATATAAGAAGGTTAAAAATATCTTTTCATATCTTGACTCCATTATCTAAGTAACTGAGTGACTTAATCTCACCGAGCCTCAGTTTCATTATCTGAAAAGTAGAAATACTAATGTCTATTGTTAGTTTTAGGTAATTCTTTGTGATTAAAAAAATAAAACAATTAGAAAAAAGAAACCCCGAGGTAAACCTTCATGTTAAATCAAATAACCTTGTGGCCGGGTGCAGGGTGGCTCACGCCTGTAATCCTAGCACTCTGGGAGGCCGAGGCGGGCAGATTGTTTGAGCTCAGGAGTTCCAGACCAGCCTGAGCAAGAGCGAGACCCTGTCTCTACTAAAAAAATAAATAGAAAGAAATTATCTGGACAACTAAAAATTATAGAAAAAATTAGCCGGGCATGGTGGTGCATGCCTGTTGTCCCAGCTACTCGGGAGGCTGAGGCAGTAGGATCGCTTGAGCCCAGGAGTTTGAGGTTGCTGTGAGCTGGGCTGATGCCACGGCACTCTAGCCGGGGCAACAGAGTAAGACTCTGTCTCAAAAAAAAAAAAAAATAACCTTTTTCTGAGGAATTATTAAATAATTAACTTCATTCCTTTTTCTACCTTCAGATCTTTTTATATTAGGTTTCCTTAAGGCACGAAATCTTTTACAGTAAATTTATACAAGATTTTGGAGATTAACCTAATTCCTTTTTCACATCTGTAATCTTACAACCAAAATCTGCTTCTTTTTGCTTTATTCCCTGCAGAATATATTGCACTTTATCCATATTCAAGTGTGGAACCTGGAGATTTGACTTTCACCGAAGGCGAAGAAATATTGGTGACCCAGAAAGATGGAGAGTGGTGGACGGGGAGTATTGGAGATAGAACTGGAATTTTTCCGTCCAACTATGTCAAACCAAAGGATCAAGAGGTATTCTGATATTAAAAACAAAATCGTTCCATTCTTGTTGATCCAGATTTATACTTAAAACAGAGATATCATGTGTATGGTTTTTGTCAGACTGTTTCAGTTACAAGGAAACCACTCAAGGTAGTTCTAGTAAAATAGAGTTTATTGTTAGAGAGATAAAGGGGACAAGATTTCATGAAATTCTAAGAACAGGAGCCATAGGTAGGGCTGAGCCTTATGATAACTGGAGCTAGGGATTGGTTCTGGATTTGGAGCAGCTCAAAAAGGACCACCTTGAAGGAGTTTGTAAAGTTTTATTTACTTTAAGGCTTTAACATTAATGTGACTCAGCCTACACTTTGAGCTCCTGCTTAATTTCATCCCACCACCAGTATATAGTGCAGAAGCTCTCAAACTGTTTGGTTTCAGTAAATTTACAGTCTTAAAAATTATTGAGGACCCCAAAGGATTTTTTTGAAGCATGTGGGTTATATCTAATGATACTTACCACATTAGAAATTAAAACTGAAATTATTTAAATATTAACTCATTTAAAAATAACAATAATTAAATCCATTATATGGTAATATAAATAGCTTACTTTTATAAAAAAGAACTATATTTGTCAAGAAAAAAGTTTAGTGAGGAGTGGCATTGTTTTATATTTCTGCAAATCTCTTTACTGTCTGGCTTAAATTGAAATCATCTAGATTCTCACATCTGTTTCTGTATTCAGTCTGTTGTGATATGCTCTGTTGGTTGAAGTAGTTGAAGAAAATTCAACTTCACACATATGGGAGAAAATGGAGAATTATTTTAATGACATTTGCAGATATCTGTGGATATTCTTTTTGATTCTACTGCATCAAAACTTGACAAATTCTGAATTGTTATAGGTTAGTTGCAATGGAATCTGAAGCCTTATCGGTGAAAATTTTTCCTGTTACATTAAAATTCGCTTGTCTGTTTTGTGCATTGAATGGATCTCTTACCCATGCGGGATGTGGCAACATCATTCACTGGTCATTTGGAAAATACTGAATCACTGAGTTACGCAGATATTCCCTGTATTGACATATTTCATTATATGATATTAAAAAAAATCACATTTGTTAATATCATCGCTTATCAGAAAAATCTTTAAGTACCAGGAAACTGTCAAACTCACAGTGGTAGATACAAGTTTTTTAAAATTTTAATTTTCCCTTGAAAGTTTGAATTTTATCATTGGCAACAAATCCTGTCAGCTGTTTTCTTGAAGTGACAGGCTTTCTGCATTCATTTTTGGGAAAATATTTGCTAAATCCCAAGTCTACCTAGTTTGTCTCTCAGTTTTTAGAAGTAAAAATGTTGTTCCATGAAAAACTTAGTTTAGCTCACAATTTAATCACACAAATGCTTTTCCTTGAGACAACTATCATACTTTGGTATGCTGCAGAAATGTTTTAGGTACACTTTTGTTTAGACACACAGAATTTTTAAAGGATTATACTTGAGGATTAAAATTTAATAAAATTTCTACTGCTTGATTGAGGATGTTAAGTGAAACTGGCTTTGTTTGTTTTACTGTGAGTGCATGGCAGTTAAGAATACTGTGACTGCTAGTATAATTTGGTGCCATTGTCATGATTCAGCTAAAGCACTAGCAATTTTACCTACCATTATAAATGTCAGTACAGTGAAAAAGGCAAATAATGTCTTAGTATTATTATGAAAATAGTTTTCAACCCCACAGACTCAAGCGGCTCAAGGACTACTTCCAGGAGTCTACATGCCACAACATTGAGAACATTGGTGTGGTGGAATCAGACTACCTGGGTTGAGTCCTAGCTGTACTACTTAGTGGCTAAGTGACCTTGGACAAGTTACTTTACTTTTCTGTGCCTCAGTTTCCTTTTCTGTAAAATGGGGATAATTGTATAATAATTACTTAATAATGTTATTGGAAAAGCTAAATAGCTGAATGTATGAAACCTCTTAGAGCAGTGGCTGTTACATAGTACCCAAAAAATATACTACCATCAACTCTGCTTAATACTTTGTGCTGCAGCTATGTGTTCACTAACAGAAAAAAAATCTTTTCAATACCACCCCTTTTTTGTTCAAATTCTTAAAAACAGGAATTATGGTTGGTCCAATTTATCCTTTAAAGTCAAACAGAGATCATAGTTGCTATTCAGGGTATGGATTTTTTGTTCTTGAGGTCAAGTTCAGTCAATTTGGAGGGAACGTGGTAAAAAAAATAAAAACTAAAAACATTGCCTCCTATTCAGCAGAAACTATAGATAAGTCAGGGTCCCTTAAAGAAAGCAGGAGCAAAATTCACATACGCCTTAACATATCCAGGACACATATGTTGTATATCGTGGGTGTTAATGCTAACCCCATTAATGAATGGAGTGTATTTGGCCTGGGGAGTCATGTTTAATATTTAGGAAAGATTCAGAAAACGACCTTTTCTGTTCAATCAGTGGATGACAGCATCAATCACTGCTATATAATATATTCCATTAGCAGATGAGATCTTCTCATTAAGTGTTGGGTTCTGCACTTATTTGGTTAATAGTATATGAAATTCATTGTCATTTTGATCTTAAAGAAACAAGAATCTTGGGAATTGAAAATCTCTAATTTCTAATAAACTTTGTACTTTTATATCTGGATTGTTGGAAATAATAAAAACAACATGATATCTTTTCCTTGTAGAGTTTTGGGAGTGCCAGCAAATCTGGAGCATCTAACAAAAAACCTGGTATGTATAATAGTGAGCTTAGAAAATTAGTAAAGTATTTGCTCTGTTACAGTCTTGAATTCATAGTTTATTGTTCTTTTTCTTTTCAGAGATTGCTCAAGTAACTTCAGCATATGTTGCTTCTGGTTCTGAACAACTTAGCCTTGCACCAGGACAGTTAATATTAATTCTAAAGAAAAATACAAGTGGGTGGTGGCAAGGGGAGTTACAGGTAATATTCTTTAGTGTCTATCAATTTTATTATAAGAGGAATACATGCTCATAAAAAAGATAAGATTAATAAAAAATTTTAGATCACCCATAATCATACCAGTTAGAGGTAATCAATATCAACATTTTAGCATATTGTTTCCTCTTATCTTTTGCCTGTTCATTTCTAGCACAGTTGAGTGGATGTTATTATATAAGTAACAATTTAAAGAATAACTTTATCTAAAAACAATTGTTTTCCAATAATGCATCCCTTAATAAACCACAGATCACCTTATTAAAGGAAAGCACAGCATCATCTTTGCCTGGGCTAGCCCCAGGCTTGTAGTATAGCCTTTCGGAGAAAGACATGATCCAGGTTTGGTACCGAGAAAATACTGCTCATTCGACTGTCCCCCAGTGGCCTTAGTTTTTGAAACAGCAGTGCAAGGAAAGAGTGCAGATATCAATGAGCCTGATTTTTTTCCTAAAATGTTAATAGATGATTATTGTATATGTATTGATACAGAAAGAGGGTTCTTCTCTCACTTCTAAAATTTCTTTACTAGTTAAAATTAAAAAGCATTTTAGAGGTTAAACAATAACAGCAGGTATAATGGCTGTATTTTTACATAACATTGATACATGATTATAATATGGAGGGTGTACATAGCTTCATTCTTGCAAATTGGAGTCTTAGGATTCCTAAAGAACAGTGAGGATTCAAATTCAATATCTTCTGATAATTCCACCTTCTGATTTAAGATGGACCCAACCAAATGGGAAACATGGCTCTTCACAAATTTTATTTACTATCTTCTGATTAATTATTAGCAAAGCTCCAAGGGATATTTGCAGTGGGCTGCACCATTTTAAGGGCTGGCTTGATCTTGTTAGGAGAACTCTAAAAAGGTCTTTTTGAATATAAGTATTATTTCTGTGAAATATTCAGAGAACTCTGAGCCTGAAAGACCTCCAAATAGACTTCTACGGATGGCATTTTCAGCATCAGTTTGAGATGCATATTGTATTGAGTCTTCCAGTTGTTTAATGTTTACCTGAAAGGCCAACGCTGAGTTCAGGGGCCTCTAAAACCACCCTCATATATGAAACCAATTACAAGTGTAGGGGTCCCCAAGACTACTCTTGAGTTCAGCAATTCACTAAGAAGGACTTAAAGAACTCACTGAAGCTGTTACACTCATAGGTACAGGTATTTTTTGGTTTGGGTTTCCCCCCCCCCACCCCGAGACAGGGTCTCACTCTGGAATGCAATGGTGTGCAGTCATAGCTCACTGTAACCTTGAACTCCTGGGTTCAAGCAATTCTCCCACGTAGCTAGGACTGCAGGTGCATACCACCACAATTGACTAGTTTTTTTAAAAGTTTTTTGTAGACACAAGGTCTTTCTTTGTTGCCCACACTGGTCTCAAACTCCTGGCCTCAAGTGATCCTCTTGCCTCAGCCTCCGAGAGCACATAGTTAACAGTTTATTTCGGTGAAAGGGTACAGATTAAAATCAGCTGAGGGAAGAGACACATGGGACAGCATGCAGAGAGTTCCAAAAAGGGAGCTTCAGGTTGTCCTTTTAGTGGAGTCATGGACAGCATTAACTCCTCCTTGTGATGACGTGTGATAGTACACACAGGGTGTTGCTAATCAGGGAAGCTCACCAGAGCCTTAGTGTTCAGAGTTTTTATTTGGGCTCCCATCGCATACATATGGTTGTTGTCCATATGGCTGAACTCAGTCTCTAACCCCTTCCGAGACTGAGCTGATACTGTGTGACTCAAAGTACGCACCATAAATCACATTGTTAGATTTGGCATGGCCCAAAGCTCCCTGATAAACTAAGACACTCTTATCAGTCAGGATATTCCAAGGATTTAGAGATTACCTCCCAAGAGCTGAGGGCAAAGGCCAGACCTCTCTCTGGGCAAGATTAAATTCTTTATTGCACATCCACAGTTTTTCTGATTTTCAAGGTATGTCTCAATGATTGTTTTTATTCTCATCTTTCAATTTTGTGTTCCTTTTGCTTATTTATAGGCCAGAGGAAAAAAGCGACAGAAGGGATGGTTTCCTGCCAGCCATGTTAAACTTTTGGGTCCAAGTAGTGAAAGAACCACACCTGCCTTTCATCCTGGTATGGAGTTTGTTAAAACTCAGCAGCTTCTTAGAGTAGCTAACTCTGAAAAATATCACAAATTTGTTCTTCCCTTACCTCTGCTTAAAAGTAACACGCCACTGAGAACTTCCTTTCTAAAAAGTTTTGTATAGAAACAGCGCACTTGATACTTGAACCACTTCACTCCTTGAAATTTTTCAGTGTGAAATTGCTACACCATCACTCTTAAAGTGTCTGCTTGGATTGTTAACTGTAGTTGGGAAATTTTCTTTTTTTGTAAAACAAGGAATGGAGGGAGGAGAAGAGGAGATAGAACAGCTCAAAGGAAATTTTCCTAATTTTAATATTCAATATTAGAGTAATTTAAATCCTAGGGAGAGTTTTAACACTTGACTCTTGTAGGAATAATTAATTTAATTTGTTCTTTTGTTTTCTTCTGATAGTCTGTCAGGTGATCGCCATGTATGACTATGTAGCGAATAATGAGGATGAGCTCAATTTCTCCAAGGGACAACTTATTAATGTTATGAACAAAGATGACCCTGACTGGTGGCAAGGAGAAATCAATGGGGTGACTGGTCTCTTTCCTTCAAACTATGTTAAGATGACAACAGACTCAGATCCAAGTCAACAGTGTGAGTAATACCAAATCATTTACCTCTTACTTAAGTGTGAAAACTTTAATATGCAGTATTGAGTTTATTATTGTTCTGGATCAGATCTTAAACTCGGCACTAACAGCAAATGTAGATTACTGTTTAAAGTAAGAAAAAAACTAAAGGAAACTTTTTAGAAGATCAAAATTTATACTGCTTTATTTAAATAGTTTTTGCTAGCTTCAGACCTTGTTAGATCTTTTCTGAAAGAATGTGTAATTTTAGGCCAGGCGCGGTGGCTCACGCCTGTAATCCTAGCACTCTGGGAGGCCGAGACGGGTGGATCGTTCTGAGCTCAGGAGTTCGAGACCAGCCTGAGCAAGAGCGAGACCCCATCTCTACCAAAAATAGAAAGAAATTAATTGGACAGCTAAAAATATATAGAGAAAAAATTAGCTGGGCATGGTGGCACATGCCTGTAGTCCCAGCTACTCGGGAGGCTGAGACAGTAGGATTGCTTGAGCCCAGGAGTTTGAGGTTGCTGTGAGCTAGGCTGATGCCACGGCACTCGCCCCAGGCAAGAGAGTGAGACTCTGTCTCAAAAAAAAAAAGAAAGAATGTATAATTTTTCTTACGGGTTCTTTGGTATGCCAGCCATCTATACTGAAATTTCTTTTCACCACCATCTTCTTTTTCAGCATCTAGTTTAAAAGATAGCCCTAGTCACCGATTTAAATTTACCATTTAAAGTACAGATGCTATTAAATTTGCAATCTTCTCGTTTATTTGCCACATGTTTACATATTATCCAGGTTGGAAGAAAATTAAATAACCTGTTTAAACTGTTTGTGAAACTCTCATTTGGTGATTCTTTAAATAACCACCTCATTCCAGGAGGGACGTATGAATCAAGATCTGTTTCACCGTTTTCAGTTCAAGGGTCCAGATCTCAAAGTGTGAGATTTGGTATTATGTAAAATTATCTCTTGGTATTTACCTAGCCATTCTTATAGTTGACAGTAAACTCAGCATTAATAATAAATTAGGGAATAAACAGTACTTGGAAATAATTTTTTACCTTTATAAAATGGATGTTACTTTTTCCTACCCTTTTGATTTTTAGTTTTAATGTTTACAAAATACATCATGATTTGTATTTTTATCATTCTTGTGAAATTATTTGAACTATTTTAGCCTTTCATTTTAATTTAGTTGCTGAGGACATATAAATGGCAACCCAGTCAAAACTGAAATGTGTTTATGATTCAGTATAAGGATTATAAATTTATTTAATACCGTATCTATAATTTTGCATATTATTTTCACCTTAGAGCTTATAAAGATAGTTCTGATCCTGGGAGAAGACTTCCTTTTAGCTAAAGCAACTAGATTTCCCAATTTGGAGATGGAAGGAGTCCAGTTTTTTATGGTTTGAATATTCCCCAAAATATCTCAGGGTTTCAAGACAAGGTAAAGAAAATTATAACAACTTGGGTTGCCCAATGAATGCCCATTTTTAAGCTCTGGTGATGGTTTGGTAGTTTGCAATGATTAATTAGAAATCAGCTTGTCTGATTGATTAGATGCCTGTGTGGCACCTTTCTTGGCTTGAGAAAGATTGTTTTCAGACCTACTGGGTCTGGAAGATCTTTGGCTAGTGATTCCTGAAGGCATCCCAGTGTGTCAGTATATTGGGCTTTTATAGCATCCGTGACCTAAGTGATGGTTTTTCAACTATATTGTTGTTTGGAACTTTTTTTCAAGTCTCATATGTAATAATAAGGACTATAAAGAACAGATAAAAGCTGTTCTAAAGGAAGGACAGGACCATCCCCCCAGGCCTTCCCTTCTTTTCCCCTACATATTCTATGACAGTCCTTTCAGTTTCTTCTCTGGGGATAATTTAAAAATCACTATGGTAGAGAAATCTACTTAGAGGCAGTAACAACCTCCTAGGAAAGTGACCTTCCCAGAGAGCTGAGTGACAACTTTTTATTCTTAAAAGAAGCAGTATAGTAAATTGTCAACAAATGTTTGGTACATGAATGAGAAAGGAAATAGGCTGACATGAATTAGTTATCCAAGCGCACATTTGCCACGGAAATTACTTTGGGCCAGAGAATGCTTTGTCTGCCATTTCAGTATGGGTAGAACTGGCAGAGCCTCAGTCCACCTATAGATGAGGAAGATACCTAATCTATATAGTACTATCCAATAGAACTTTCTGCAATGAGAAAAATAGTCTATATCTGTGCTATCCAATACAGTGGCCACTGGTCATATGGAGCTTTTGATTATTGGAGTGTGGCTAATATAACTGAGAAACTCAATTTTTAATTTAATTTAATTTTAATTAATTTAAAGCTAAATAGCCATTTGTGGCTGGTGGCTACCACATAGGACAGTGTAACTTCAGAAGACAGCCAATTTCAAGGCCTCCCTGAAATAAAACAAGGAAATAACAATATTGAAACAGAAACAAGAAGAAAAGGAATAGTTGTCTTTCATTCATTACTGTCCTACACAGTGATTTAAGGGAACAAAGTTTCCATGTGCTTCAGGTTTTACTTTTTATGGTGTTTTTAGATTTGGTTAACATTCTTCCCACTATTAAGAAATCCATTTATTTGTTAAGTATTTTTTGAGTGTCTACCATGTACTTACTTACTAGGCATTGGGAATACAAACATAAAAAAACAGTCCTTGCTATGAAGTAGCTTTAGAGGTTAGTGGGGAACAACATTCAGATAAGTGTACATACCACAACAATTGCTATAATGAATATTTATACAAATATGTATTGGGAAGAGATCCCCTAAATCTTTGTGGGGAAAGAAGGCATGCCACAAGAGATTTCAAAGAGGGTATTTGAGCTGGAACATGAACGATAAGTAGTAACAGTTAGCTAGAAAGGCAAATACTGGGGATGGGAGGAGGTACTAATTATTTTCTTGATTATTTTACATAGTGAGAGCTGGGAAAATAGAATGTTCAAGAAGTATTTAAAAATAAGAATAGTTTCAAAGTTCTCTTTGTTATAAAATTATTACCAGTAACTTACCTATTACCTTATTTTTTGCTGATATATGTGGATTTCTTTAGTTTGATCATATCTAAAAACTGTACTTTATGGTTTTGCCTAAGTGCATGACCAAATCATCTGTCCTGGAATAAAAAGGGTCTCAGTTCTGTAATTCTGAGGATAATTCCCAAAGAGATTCCTGTGAGACCATTTATTGTTTCTTTAAAACAACTGTTTAAATCACCTTGGAGAATGAGGAATACTAATTTTGTTTACTTGAAATAATTATTTATCAGAAATCGAAGAGTCATAATTGCTTTTTCAAAGAAGATGAAGAATAAGTTGTATTGTAACTATGAAGTTCACTCACATTAAGTTTATTATAAACCTATAACTATAATTGGATATGGTTCAGAAATGCTTAAATCCTTAAAGTCAGGAATTGATTTGAGATCTTTGTTATACCTACCCAGATTTTTAGAAATGAATAATCTGTTGATAGTATGTATGAGTCAGTGAAAACCGGTTAAATTGTAGATTACTGTTTGTGTTTCTTTGGCCCTTATAAGTATTACTTTTATTTTATTATATAATTAGAATATTTTTTAAAGGTTGAGAATTTTAATAATTCAAATTTGTTTAGTTAATGTGTCATGTTATTATTAGTCAAATTTTTTCTCACCCACCCAATTTACATTATGTTCATTTTATTCCTCATTTTTCTTTTTTTAGGACCCAATGTTGTCTTCAGTTGTGAAAGCACCCCAGAGACCCACTATCCAAGTTTGACTCTAGCGTGGAGGCAGGGCAGGCAGCCCTGATCAAATATCTCCTACACAATTTGTTTACTTCTTTCGAATGTTAGAGCCACTTGTGATTATTTCTTTGTGTTTCTAATTTATAGTTAAAATTTATTTGTAACAAGTTAAAGGATAGTGGGTCTTTGTGTGGCTTTCCCTGCTGTTCACTCTGGCATCCTTTAGCATTTTTCTTCTTTTTTAATTTGGTGACTGTAGGTCATTTAGCATGCATATTGAGTTTGCCCTTACATGGTGGGAGTTCAAACACACAAAGACCCACTATTTGCACAAACTATTCTTGCTGGAATGGGCTGCCATGCTTTTCTAATGTTACTGCAACATGTATATTCGTTACAGAATTCAGATAAAATTTGCTTATGTTCTGCTTATATTTGATCTAATCCTAATCACAGTGAGTTCTTAATTGGCTCAATATGTGGTTTGCCCTCAAATATGTACTGTTTATTACTTTCTAATATGCCGCTATGAGTACCAATATTTAAATTTGTTTAAAAGCCAAGAACTGGAAATAGTTTCTTCTCTATTTTCTGTGTATTCAAGATGGAAGCAATAACATTTTGGGGGAGGTTTTTTGTCTCGCAGAAGAGGAAAGTGGCCTGCTCTGGCAGATATGTGCAGACTGGAATATGTTTAATCTGTCAACTGCCCAAGAATGAGCACTATACTATGGTAGTTTCCTTAGGATCTTCACGTGCTCTGGGCCAATGAAGATATTGCATCATGTGCTGCAGCAGTTAATTGTTACTTCCTTGTTGATGACCTAAAAAGGGATTATTTTGAGGAGTGAAAGGCTCCTGTTGTTGACTGTGAGATAAGATGCCTTCCCTAGTTTAGACAGAGCATTTATATCTATAATACATTTTAAAGTCAGAGTTCGTGCTACCTTTCAATTAGGTGACTGCATGTCCCAGTACACAAACACAAAGGACACTGGTTGGCATTCTTTTTAATGTATTTAATAAAGATCATAAAGAATGCTTGAAGACTTTAAATGCCCCTGAAACAGGCATACAGGCTCTAGTGAAGAATGAGTGAGTGAGGGAAAGATTTGTGAGAATTGGCATTCCTCTATGCTGATGAAGCTTCTTTGAGGCTAGAAGATTGATTTTATCATCCAGACTTCTCTGGCTGATACCTATTCTTCAACCACATTGGCTGCTTTGACATAGGAATTTACTTCTTTTCTTTGAATGGAAAACTTTTTAAAAACAGCAGACATTATTATAAACTAATATATGTGAGAGTACTTAGCTGAAACAAAAAGGAGTTTTAGTATACAGTATTAAACTATATTTGAAAATCAATGAGAAGTTTATGCAATTTAAAATGTTTACAAACTGCAGTGCAATCTACTGTTTGTGAATGTCAAAGTATTATCAGGAAAAGTATACATACAATCAGACTCATATTTCCTCACAGAGTCCTGTAAGAGGAGTGAAATATGTTTTTATACCTCTCAGTTTCAGTTAGAGGCATATTTTGTGCAATATTTTTGTTAATGTGCCTATACATTATGAATGATTTCAATTGTACATTGCCTAAATCATAACTTTATGACACTTGAGAAAGAATCAGCAGTTTAGTTAACACTTCACAAAGTTCAATTGTGTATGTTCCAAAATACTTCGTATTATTGCGATGTAGGAGGTATGTATATGTGCTCCCTAGGGTGGACATTTCTAGTTAGACCACCTCCATTTTTAGCTTTTGGCATCATCATGATGCTTTTATAAATGTGACATCAATAGGAAAGCAATAATTTTACAATCATTTTACAGGTGGAATAACAGATTTGCCTGTATTCACTAAAAGAGACAGTGCACAGATTGGGTCCTTATAAATTCAGCTGACTCTTCAAAATTGTACGAATTACCTGTTCTTGCCTTTTATTTTCTGAACTTTCTGCTTTTGCACCCTTTAGTTGAGTTCAGATTAAGGACAGTTATTTTAAATCCATTTTAAACCCTGAGGTTAGAAAGCAGACCACCATTAATTAGCCACATTATTTAGTTTAACATTTTTTCTTTATAATAGTGAATTTGGACTTATCTAATATACTGATAAATTATTTCAAAAGTATTTTTATAGCTCATATTGCTTCGCTTTTTCACTGATAAATATAAATTTTTAGGAATGACATTCAGATAGAGCTTAGCATCTATAATCAATCTGAAAATAATGTGTTCATCAGGTACTTATGGATTAAGTCACATACTGGCATATTTAAGCTGAATTTCAGTCTGAAAAATAAATTTGCTGTATCAACTGAGATATCACTCTTTGTATAGGTATTTTGTCATATATTTGAGAGAAAGCTAAAAAAAACACAATTGTATGACATATAATAATAATAAGTCTTTCTTAAAAGTGCATGCAATTCTTTGCAATACCTCATTCAGCCACGTTTTCTTCCTCATTCGGTATAGGGCAGCTTTCAATTTGCTTAGAGGGCAACATTAGAAGGAAAGAGTTTATCAGAACACAGAATTTTAAAATGGGAGTACAACGGAATAAATTTGAATTCCTGTAGGAAGCGAAGAATCAAAATACCTGTTTCTTTAAAGATTAAAATATGTGATAATCATTTTTAAAGTATTTAATTAAACCTGATGGGTTTTCCGGCAATGAAAAAAATCAGTTCTAAAACCAAACCTGATCTTCAGAAAATTTGAAAATTTAAATCAACCCTATCCATTATATAATTTCTCTAAAACTTTATCTTAAAGAGTCATTTGAAAATAATACAACTGTTAAAAAGTGTAACTGCTATTTTATTGTTTTAAAGTGGTTTAAAACATTTTAAAATATGAATACTGTAGTTTAAAAGAAAAAAACTCGGGGAAGGAAAAGTCGAGAAAGAAATGCCAATTCCAGTCCAAAGCTTTATTTGCCAAGTTTCTCAGAATGACTTTTACCAAGTTACGAATTCTTGTAAATAGAATCTATAACGGAAATACTGAGAGACTTTTGCCTAAAGTGGCATTATTGGATGCTGCTGTGATGCTACTGTAATGTAATAAATTATTAAATTGTCGCAAAGTGCTGTTTTTGCCTTAAAATTTTATTTTGTGTGTCTTGAAAACTATAGTATTAAAGGTATTGAGATTGTGCAAATGCTGGGCACGCTTGGCATGAGATAATCTGTTTTAATTTTTACAAAATTGTACTGTAACTATGCAAGTGTGTTTATTAAAAGGACACAAACTATATTACTTGTATTGTGTATTTCTTTTGAAACATGCTTTAAAACTTATTTTTAGGCCCAGGGCAGTGGCTCACGCCTGTGATCCTAGCACTCTGGGAGGCCAAGGCGGGAGGATTGCTTGAGGTCAGGAGTTCAAGACCAGCCTGAGCAAGAGCGAGACCCCGTCTCTACTAAAAATAGAAAAATTAGTTTGGGCATTGTGCACGCTTGTAGTCCCAGCTATTTTGGGAGGCTGAGGCAAGAGGATCGCTTGATCCCAGGAGTTCGAGGTTACAGTGAGCTACAATGATGCCGCTGCACTCTACCCAGGCCACAAAGCAAGACTCTGTCTAAAAAAAAAAAAAACTTATTTTTAATTGTCTATATGTAGTTGTGATTAAATGTCTTTGGAATTTCTCTTTTTCCTTAACATAGTCTCTGGGTACAGGCCAGCAAATTGTTTTATATCACAGGGGGCAAAAGAAATTTTTAAGTGGTCAATATGGAGATAATTTGATCCAAGATAATCATATATCTCAGAAGTGAAAGAAATTTTGATTTTAATATGTTATTGCCTATGAAAGTAAAGGAAAATATAATCTAGAATAACAGACTTACATTATTTACATATTTTACTACAACTTTTCTAGAAAGATCAGACAGAACTTAGAAATGAATACTGCAAATGTAGAGTAAAACTTTTTTTAATATAAAAAGGGTCTATATAAAAGAAACTTCAGTGAATGCTTGAGGGTGTCACAGTTATGCAGAGTATTACATTTAAGTAATCAATTAATGGTTATATAAGCCCTTGGACGAAAAGGAAAATATGGATCTAAAGCCAACCCATCCATCAGTGCATAGCATAAACAAACTTTTCAAAACGCCTTTCCTCTCTTCTGGGAAGTTATTCAACTAACATATATTAAGTATTTGCATAAGACCAAGCCGTGTACTAGATGCTGGGGTTACAAAAATGAGTGTCAGGTGGTCCTAGCCTTAGGTAGTACATAGCTCTGTGAGGGAATCAGGCCCATAACGATAATTACAAAACAGCATACTAAGCACAAGGGTAGATATTTACTGGACACCAAAGGATTACAGAGGAGGAATACCTAATTCAACCATAGATTGATGAATGAGAGAAGACTTCCTGGAGGAAGCAGCTACCAGATCCATAAGTAGGATAAGCCAGATCGAGGGTTGGGATGGTGGAGAGTATGATAAAGGCAAGAAACAGCTTGGCAGGGATGGGGGGAGGTGATTATAAGCAGTTCAGTATTGCTAGAGTAGAAGTGCAGAGCCAGGAAGAGTGAAAGTTGAGGCTTGAGAGGCAGGCCAAAGGCTAAGAGATTCTCTAGCTTAGCTGTGGCTGTATGTTGGAATCACCTAGGAAACTTTAAAAAGCTATCAACGCCTGGATCCTGATTTTTTTTGGGGGGGGGGCGGTGGAGACAGAGTCTCGCTCTGTCACCATGGCTAGAGTGCAGTGGCATGATCATAACTCACTGCAACCTTGAACTCCTGGGCATAAGCAATCCTCTTGCCTCAGCCTCCCGAGTAGCTGGGACTACAGGTGCATCCTGCCACGCCCAGCTAATTTTTTCTATTTTTAGTAGAGATGGGTCTTGCTCTTGCTCAGGCTGGTCTTGAACTCCTGACCTCAAGTGATCCTCCCATTTCAGCCTCCCAGAATATGGATGCTGATTTAAATGGCCTGAAGTTAGGACTGGTTATGGGGATTTTTTTTAAGCCTTGCAGATGATTCTGATATGCAGCCAAGGTGGAGGAAAAAATGATGAAACAGAGTTCTGAGGGAAAATTGGCAGGAGTTGGGGATTGATGGAATGTGAGGGTAAGTGGAAGAGTCGGTTATTCCCACGTTTGTATCTTGGGTCACAGGGCAGGATAATGGTGCCACCAACTGCAGTGAAAAATCAGACTTGGGGAAAGATGATGAGTTTGGTTATGACTACCTGTGGGACATCCAGATAGAATTGTCTAGCATGTAGTTAGATAAAATCAAGATACATAACATCAGACATATACCAGCTGGTGGAATGACATGCGTATTGGCAGTTGTTGAACCAGTGGACGTAGATAAGATTACTTGAAGAGATCAGACTTCTGAGGAGATCAGCAGTTAAGGGTTGGATAGTGAGAGGAACTCATGAGGACACGAAACAGATTCTATGAGAATAAAGAGATTGTTGTGTTCATATTGCCACCAATTTTAGAAAGTGAAATTCTGGCTGAGCAACCATCTCTTGTACCAGTAAAAAGAAAAGAGGAAAAGTGCTCTTTATTGAGGACTTATTAGTCTAGGACTTTCTAAGGTCCTTAAAAGTATTGCCTCTTTATTATTTTCTTTTTTCAGATATGGAAATTAAAACTGAGAGATTAAATAACTTATGCAAGCTTAACAGCTAGTAAGTGGTAGAGTTGGTTCAGGGTCTGGCTCCCAAGTCCATGCTGTTAACCTCTATCGTAGTGTGCTAACACTGCCACCATTTTCATAGCAGTGAAGTTCTGGCAGTACAGCTATTACACCGGTGAAAAGAAAAGAAAAATCGGAGGCTGCACAGTGTTTTCTCTACGTAAAAAAGACACACAGGGAAGAGGCGAGGAGGCAAGGACTGAGTATAATGAGCAAGGACAGGAGTGTATAACAACAGTATCCAGAAAGATAAAGCTGGACATAATCACATTTTTTGGTAACAGCTTTATCGAGATATATTTCATATACCATGCAGTTCACTCATTGAAAGTGTACAATTCAGCGGTTTTTAATGCATTCACAGAGTTGTACAGCCATTACCACAATCAGTTATAGAACATTTTCATTACCTCAAAATGAAACCTGGCCGGATGTGGTGACACATGCCTGTAGTCCCACCTACTTCGGAGGCTGAAGCAGGAGAATCACTTAAGGCTGGGAGCTGGAGGCTGCAGTGCTCCATGATCATGCCTGTGAATAGCTACTGCATTCCAGCCTGGGCAACATAGCAAGACCCTGTCTTTAAAAAGAAAAAAAATTAAACCCTATACAATCACCCCTCTATCTCCTTATGGCCTCTCAACTCCCAGCCCTAGGCAACCACTAATCTATTTTCTGTCTCCATATGTTTGCCTATTCTGGACATTCCACATATATTTCATATAAAATGTATGGGATTTTGTGATTTGCTTATTTTACTTAGCATAATGCTTTCAAGGTTCATGTAGCATGTATCAGTATATCATCCCTTTTTATGTCCAAGTTAATATTCCATTGTATGTATAATACCACATTTTTGTTTATTCATCCATCAGTTGATAGACAATTTGGGTTATTTTCACTTTTTGGCTATTATGAATAATGCTGCCGTGAACATTTGTGTGAACATATGTCTTTGTTTCTTTGAGGCATATTTGCTTTGAGGAGTGGAATTGCTGGGTCAAATGATAAATCTGTGTTTAACTTTCTGAGGAACTGCCAGACTGCCAATATGGCTGCACCATTTTATATTCCCACCAGCAGCGTACAAGGGTTTCTGTTTCTCTGCATCCTCACCAACACTTGTTACTATCTGCCTTTTTCATTATAACCTATCCTTTTGTTATAACCTATCCTCCTAACCTAGCCTAACCTGCCTTTTTCATTATAATCCATCCTGTGGGTGTAAAGTGACATCTCATTGTGGTTTTGATTCACATTTCCTCAATGACTAATGATATTGCACATCTTTTCATGTGCTTATTGGCCATTTTTGTATCTTCTTTGGAGAAATGCCTATTCAAATCTTTGCCCGTTTTTTAAATTGAGTTATTTGTCTTCGTAATCACTTTTTAAAAAGACTTTATTTTTTAGAGCAGTTTTAGGTTCACAGCAAAATTGAGAAGGAGATACAGAGATATCCTGTACATGCGTAGCCTCCCCCATTAACAACATCCTCAAGAGGAGTACGTTTGCTACCGTTGATGCACCAACACTGGTACATCATTATCACTCAAAGTTCGTGGTTTACATCAGGGTTCACTCTTGATGTTGTACATTCTGTGGGTTTGGACAAATGTTTTATGACATGTATCCACCATTATAGTATCATATAGAGTATTTTCACTGCCCTAAAAATCCTCTGTGCTCCACATATTCATCCCTTCCTCCCTCCAGCCCCTGGCAACCACTGATCTTTTTACTGCCTCCATAGTTTTGCCTTTTCAAGAATGTCATATGGTTGGAATCAATACAGTATGTAGCCTTTTCAGATTGGCTTCTTTGAATTAGTAATAGGCATTTAAGTTCTTCCATATCTTTTCATGGCTTGATAATTTGTTTCTTTTTAGTGCTGAATTATTATTTTAGCTATTATTATTTTATGCTGAATATTTTCCATTATCTGGATATACCACAGTTTATCCATTCACTTGCTGAAGGACATCTTGGTTGCTTCCAATTTGTGGTAATTATGAATAAGGCTACTATAATATCTGTTTGTAGGTTTTTGTGTGGACATAAGTTTTTAATTCCTTTGGGTAAATACCAAGGAGCTGGATAGTATGGTAAGAGTATGTTTAGTTTTGTAACAGCCAAATTGTCTTCCAAAGTGGCTATACCATTTTGCATTCCCACCAGCAATCAGTGAAAATTAATGTTCCACATCCTTGCCAGCGTTTAGTGTTGTCAACGTTAAGGATTCTGGCCATTGCAACAGTTGTGTGGTAGTATCTTATTTTAATTTGCATTTACCTGATGACTTATGATGTGGAGCATACTTTCATATGCTTATTTGATATCTGTATATCTTCTTTGGTGAATAGTCTGTTAAGGTCTTTGGCCCATTTTTTAATTGTTATTGTTGAGTTTTAAGAGTTCCTTCCATGTTTTGGATAACAGTTCTTTATCAGATATGTCTTTTGCAAATATTTTCTCCCAGTCCGTGGCTTGTCTTGTCATACTCTTGACCATGTCTTTTGCAGAGCAAATGTTTTTAAATTTAATGAAGTCCAGCTTATCAATTCTTTTCTTTCGTGGATTGTGCCTTTGGTGTCATACCTAAAATGTCATCACCAAACCCAAGGTCATCTAGATTTTCACCTACGTTATCTTGTAAAAGTTTTATAGTTTTGTGTTTCACATTTAGGTCTATGATCCACTTTGAACTCAAAGTGGATTTTTCTGAAGAGTATAGGTCTGCATCTAGTTTTGTTTTTTTTTTTTTTTGCATTTGGACGTCCAGTAGTTCTAGCACCATTTGTGAAAAGACTATCTTTGCTCTATTGCATTGCCTTTGCTCCTTTGTCAAAGGTCAGTTGACTATATTTATGTGGATTTCTTTCTGGGCTCTATTCTGTTCCATTGATCTATTTGTCTATTCTTTTGCCAGTACTAGACTGTCTTGATTACTGTAGCTTTGTAATAAGTCTTAAGGTCGGATATTGTCAGTCCTCCAAATTTGTTCTTCTCCTTTAATATTGTGTTGGCTATTTTGGGTCTTTTACCTCTCCATATAAAATTTAGAATCAGTTTTAGAATTACTTTTTAAACTTTGTTTTAAACAAGAACAAAAAATTGTGTAGAAATTATGAGTTGGAATTCAAGTTCAGATCTGAATCCAGAGCTCGTGCTCTGAGCCACCACCCCACCATGCTGCCTTCTGTTAACTGAGAGCTGCTGTTACTGCAAACCACAAAAGCAGAACAGTTATGAGCTAATTCTAACAAAAGGTGAGAAGTGGGCGAGAAGAGAAGGAAATTAACTGCTATAAATGAATCCAGGCTGATCAAGTTACATTTCAAGGTACTAAAATTACCTGCCACTAGGATCCCTGTGTTACCAGTGGTCATTCATTAGCCACCCCAAAATCAGAATCAGGTAATGCTATAGATTTAGTGTCCTAACCTTAGTAGTTTGTTGCAAAGTGTCCAGTTATGTAGTCATAAACAAATTAAAAAATACTAGCCTCATGATCATACTGTTGGAGAAGATTAGTGGTATAGTAGGCTTTCAATAATACCAAGAAAAAAAATATATTTGCACATGAAACCCCTATTACCCCAGGACAGATCTCTAGTAATCCATGTATTGATACAAAGTGCTGCAGTATATGGAAAAGTTGATTTGAAATTGGCTGTTGGATACAAGGTTTTAATTTCATGTGAGACTGACTAGAAGGGTGTATAAGGGGCTAAGTATATCACTTAGACACAAAAAAGAGTTAAAGGAGCGTAAGGGCTCTGTTGGTTTTTTCAGTGCTTGGCTATTTGGCATTCAGAATATTTATCCTAAACCATTTTTTCCTTCAGAATTAAGTTCAGCAAGCATAAGACCAGGTAGGTTTTATACATGCTGTCTTCAGTGATTGCAGTGTATGCACCATTCTAAATGGCCTGCCATTTCTGAGTGTAAGACTTCCATCAAGATACCTACATTTAGAGATTTAGTAGCTCTAAATTCTATGGTAAGTCACTTAATCACCAAGCTTCAGCTTATCTATGTAGTTACATAGTCACAGTCAAAGTTGTATCAGAGGATTGATGAGGAGTTGTAAGTCATCATACACATCTTGGTAAGAGTTATTTTTAGTGTTAGAATTGGAAGTTCTGTGTTGGATGAACATGAAGAAACTACTATTTGGTGATATCTCTTCATAATATTCTATATTCTGAATAGCACATTCATTCCCTCAGTTGAGTCGGTGCTGTGACGCTGGCAAGCTAGAAAGTGACACAAATGTTAACCTGACTAACTGCTCTGTGAGGCCAACATCTGCCCTTTTGTCTCCCATTAGGTCTTTGCTGTCTTAGGCTTATGAACTTTTCTAGTAGATTTAAAAGTAAAAATAAAGCCAATGAAATTTGTCTTTATCTACTTGCACTTATCAACAGAGTTGCTTTTTGTTGGTTTTGTTTTTTTTTGGTTTGGTTGTTTTTTTTTTTTTTTT